>VCCN01005463.1:114496-140467 GCA_006491835.1 Architeuthis dux | reverse complement strand
GTGTTTGAAGCTACAAAGCTTTCTAGACTATATATATACAAATTATATGTATGTTTGTGTGTGTGTGTGATACTAAAAAACATTTATTCACCGTCTTCCAATTCCCTTAAGAAGATGGGGCTGGATAAGCACAAAGAATTTGGTGAGGTCTATTTACTAGACTCTTTTGGTTTATGTCTGTTTATATCTGTCTTCCTTTCTACCATTTTATCAGGCCATACCATTGCTTTGCAGCAGGGGAGAAAGGCTGGTTGCATTGGCTTATAAGTGACTGTCTGCCGGCCTGTACAGAATAACAGCTCGTGTCTGAGGAGGAACGTGTATGCCTTACATTTAGATAAGGAGGATATTAATGACATCTTGTTGTCATAGTTTGTATTTTTAAACTTGACAAGATATTCTGACTGAAGTGTCCAGTGTAAAAAATATTGCATTTTCTCCACAACTACTATTTAACTGGTAAGTGAGTTTATTCAATTTTTTTTTTTCACTTCGTAGGATCAGCGAAAAGATTTCTTCGCGACGGATAGTAACGTGAAGAACGATTCCGTACGCATTTGTTCAATTTTCATTTTTACTCAATTTCCGATTGAATTTGATGGTGATATCTTTTAAATTTTCAACTCCTTGTTTTCCATCACTTAAAGCTTTCCAAAAAAGTACCCGAATTTAATTTTGCTCATCGGAATAGATTATAAACTTTTGGCATTTAAAAATTAAACTTAGTAAAAAAAAAAAAAAAAATTAAAAAAAGAAACCATTAATGTCCTGTAAATAAGCCTTTTATTTTCCTTTTGTGCCTCACAACAAATCTTTCACAAATATTTTGTCTTGTTTTAGAAATTGTTTAATTTCAAGGTTTTAGCTGCAGCTGACTTACAAACGCTAAAAGTTAATAGCAGTTAAATTCATTGTCCGGCTGCTACTATAAGGCAGAAATGAAACGGGAGTTGGTGAAAAGCACTAAGGAATAAATAGTGTTTACACATACCACTTGGCATGGCTGGTTTTAATGTTCACACAGGCGCTTTTTGTGTTTGCCTATAGTTTCTTTAGAGGATAATACATTCTTGTACATTCATGTGGCATCATTAATGACAATGGTAGTCTTCAAAATTAAAATTATAAAACATCTGATAGAAAATTGCCCGTCTACATTGTTTGATATGTTTCTCATTCTACGCATTTCATGTATTTCATGGTTTATTTAACTTGATCGCGAAGAGGACCAAAAGGGTAAGCGATTTGAGTTCCTTTCCAAATGCGGCGCCCGTCACTAACTTAACTATGCGAAGAAGAATACCTTGAATAGTTTTGATTAGTGCGAGTTTTGAACGGCTGTGGCGGGCCTATAGTTTGAGTTACCGCCCTCGGTGACACCTAGTGTCCCCCCTCCAGAACCTTTTGTGATATCTTGTAGACATACATGGATTTTTGGCGATATTATGTGTATAACTACTGTGCACTTCTTTCATACCCTATTGTCCATCCCACAAAATATCATTGGAACCCATTGAGAACTGTTGGAGATATCGTGTGGACAGTAATTAGCGTATACGTAAATGTATGGGGAAAAAAACGGAAAAATTATCTCTCGATCAAAAATAATTCCAGGGTCCGCCCCAAAATTGAACCAATTCTTCCCTACACCATTTCTCACCCTATCAAAAATTTTCAGCGGGTACTTTCGGAGATATAGTGTGGACAGACCGATCTTTCATCAGAAAAAAGAATTATCAAGAAATATATGAACATTTTTAGGCAGTCATCTTGGTGTCACCCCCTCCGATGGTGTCATCCGGGGCGGGCCGCCCCCTCCGACCCACCTGTAGTACAGTTAAGGTATTGCTGTACAAATTAATGTGACTAAGTATAAGTTGAATAAAAAAACAACGCATTAAATTATAAGAACTTGGACAGTGCGGTTCTGAACAGTACGGAAAACTTTGGAACGATTTAACCACACTAATCAAGGTATACCTGTACTGGTTTTAAACCAGTTGATATGTTGTCAAGCAATTAGTCAAAATCTACCACTCATATACGTCTCTACTTGCGTTCAGAATTAGCTTAAGTAGTGGTGGGTTGGTTGAATGCTGAGAGGTTTAGGTTTCGGCCAATCTAGCCACATATAAAGTCCGCGTGGTAAGAGGTTTTTAAAAATCTATTTTGTTTTTGAGCTAAAAAAAAACACCCAAAAAACAAGGGTAAATAATGCACCGCTTTCATTCACTGCTTTATTGCATTTTTTGTTTTTCTTTCAGCCTGTTAAGCATATTTTCGTGGTTGGTTCTTTAGTTATTATATCAAATATGGCACACATCTTTGTTTATCTGATTCTTTTCAAGTTCGATGAAGATTTAGCTCAATGATAGGAGTCAAATTTGATTTCTGGTGGTGTTTCTGCTACAAATTTAACCGATCACACATTCAGTGGAGGGAAATTGTGTGAATGACCCTTCCCGTTGATAATTATTTAAAACTATTGACAATCTGAAATCCTACTGTAAGTTACCGCAATAACTTTGAAGAAAATTCGAACAAAGTTTGGATCAGGCACCCTGGAAATCGTCGAATCAAAATGGGACACATTTTGCCTCGACACCGGTGACGTCACTGAAACGTTGCTGACGTGTTACCAAGATAAACAAAGTCGTTAAAATGTTCGAAGTTACTTACATTCGATAAAAAATAGAAAAAGGTTGTTTTGTTTTTTTTGTTTTGTTTTTTTAACTAACAAATCTTCGAAGTTACTTTTTCCCGGAAAAATAAAAAGTATTTTTTGTGCAATCCAACTATTCTTCGTAAAACTAGATTTAGGCTTCTATAGAGATTAGAGTTTACATTCTTTAACGAAAGTTTTATGGATTGCGAGCACAAAACATTACTTACACAAAATGTATTTTCTATCGAATATTCGAGATAATCAAATCTTATCCCAGTAATGCCAAATCTTTTTAGTACGGTATGTCGAACTTTTAGTTATGTTTATAGATAGGGGCCTATTTTTTAAATATATTTATAAAACTAGGAGTTTATTAATAACTTGAAATTTCAAAAATATACTTACAAGACTAGGATAATAAAATGAAATTTAAAAGTTTTTAAAGTCCAACGCGTGTCACCTAAAAACCTGTGGTGTTTTCTATCGAAATCCTAGTAATAGGGTAGATATTTTCAGAAGCTCTCTGAATAGTTGGATTGAAAGCACAAAAATACTGCCCACGCCATAGGTGAGTCTAACCGACTTGAGGATCGCGGTGTTAGTGATAAAGTCACTCCAGTACACATTGAGAATGATAAGGAGGTAACGTTAGATGGTAGCGTTCGATTAGATGTAGATGGTGCTGGTGTATAATCTAGGATTCAGCTCCATAATGAACGATACGGTACGATAGCTTTGCAAACTTTTGTTTTGTCCCTCCAGACACACTTGTGCAGTCTACCAAAAGTCTGTCTCTCTTTGTCAAACCTGAGGAGAATATGACGCAACCTAAGTAGGTGAAGTCCTGGACTGCTATCAACTTCATCTGTTTAGGTGAAGTTTTATAGAGGAGGCTGACTTCTATGCTGAAGATTACTGTGGCCTTTGCAAAGCAGGAATGACTTGCTGAAGGGCTGCATCTGAGTGACTATAGAGCCACGTCATTTACAAACAGAAGCTCTCTGACTAGTGCACCGTGGTATTGGTATTGTAAAATTTTGGTAGGCAACCCAACTTTTCCAAGATTATTCTGAGGCCGTACCCACTTACGGTATCGAATGTCCTTGTGAGGTCAACAAAGGTGATATACAAACTTCTTGTTCACGAAATGTTTCTTGGGTCTGTCTTAAGACAAAAAAACATGTTTGTTAATCTTCGGAAACCTGAATTACTAGTCTGGCAGTATTCTCAGGATTTTTTTATCTGCAATCGGAAGGTAGTCTGAGTAGTCCTACTTTATTCATTTGTTTTTGTAAAGGGCTATGATGACTGCATCTTTTGAAGTTCTTAGGTAGTTTTCCGTGTTCCGAGCAGATGGCAACAAGTTAATGGAGCCTTTGCATGAAGAACAGGACCTGTGTTTCCAGATGTCTGGAGGGATGCCGTCAACATCTGCAGCTTTTTTATGGACATTTTGCCAATCGACTCATTTCGGAGATGTCCCAACAGGTTTTCCAGTCGTTAAGAGCTCTAACTTGTTTTGATTAGAGTGCTACTCATTAACTTCAAACGATTTCCTGGATAATATGCGATCCATGTAACTCCTGATTTATACTGCCTTTTTAGGATCTTGGAATGAATTAATATCATCAAAGGACAAGGCAAAGGTAGCCTGCGGGCTCAGTGTCAGCTAAATATTCCGCAAACAAACTTACAACCATCATGAAATATCGAAGGCAGGTTTGTCGCCAAATGGCAGCTTAACATGCCAGACTAATCGATAGTTCTTTTGATCACATTGTGTTTGATATGATTGAACACTTTTCTTATGTCGCCTGTGATTCTCCCCTCTCCAATGTGAAGAAAGTTTAGAAGATCGGTGCTTTTCAGGATCCCATCGTATGTTGTTGAATTCCGCATTATTTTCAATGTGGTTGTTTTGGACTGTAATATGGTAGATATTTTCAGATAGGTCGTTTATGACAAGTTTGAAAACTTATCTTTCAAGAGCGTTGTTCTTGCGGAGTGTGAATTCCTGAGGATTGTAGGTCTATACTATCCACAGCTTGCACTCTATTGCATTTTAGTTTAGTGGAAAGTCCTAGAATATTCCCGGACCTTTTTTTCCCTCTGTGCTGCACTTTCGGAATAAAAGAGTCTTAGTCACTTACAGATAATAGATAATGTTCCCCATTCCATAGTAATAGTATCGATGTCAAAACGGACATAATTTACCCCTGCCAATGAAGTTGGAGAGGTATGTTTTTGATCGCGTCTGTCCACACAATATCTCAATGTATTTCAATGAAATTTTGTGGAAGGGTGAACAAAAGCCACGGAAGTGATTACATTTTTGATGGATCCGTACACAATTACTTCCCCTGACAATGGCGTTGTCAGCGGTATACGTTCTCTGAGTGCTTTCTAGTTTTGTATGTGTTAATTTAATACAAAACAGTTTATCAAAGAAAGGAATAATTTAATACCCTTATGTAACAGATTAGCTATGGCTGATTCTACTTCGAGACAAATCTCGCATCATACCTGCTACGAGAATACGGCTTTCCTCCCATTATTTCCATTCAAGAATAACATTTGAAACAAAATTCTCAAAGACATGAAAAAAAAAACCCAACTATTCATGAAGCAAAAGATACTTCATTTGATGTATCTTGTATTTGCTGCTACACCTGTTCAACATGGCAGCATTTATTCATTTGGATAAAATCTAATGTGATTAACATCCACTACTAGAAAGCACTCAGAGCTCATACCTCTGCCAATGCCTTTGTAATTGTGCATGGATCCGCCCAAGTTTAATCACTTCTTTCGTAGCCTATTGCCCACACTTCCACCAAATTTCATTACAATTCATTGAGAACTTTTGGAGATATCGTATTGACAGAATTACCTCATTTGCATAAAACAATAGCCGTCAGCACACACAAAAAAAACAACAATACTAAATCATGATTTTCAGACATGAATTCAAAAATACAATTTATTTTACCATAAAAGTAATCAATTTATAGGTATTTCAGCATTTTACAAGGAAATTTCAAATATACTTTATAGGCCAATATCTATGGATTGTAGATTTAATTCATGAAGGAGATATATACATATATAATGTGAATTTGTATCTGTTGGGCTTAAAAAGTTACAGCCCAAAACGTGAAGCTAAGTATTCAGCATTTTACGATTTTGGTACCCTATTCATATGATCCGGGGGGTGGGGGGCTACTGGCCCCCGGACTAGAATGGGTCTGCTGAAATCTCTTGATTGTCACTGGCAGCCGCGCAATATTATTATGGACAGTAATAGCTGTATTGCGTCAGGTTGTGGATGGGTAGCTTTTATGCTTTTTAGAGAAGTTTATCCCTTCTAGAAGTAACTATAGTAATCGTGTCTTTCTCGTTTGCTCTACGGTTTCTATGATAATTAGAATACTGCTATTACGGTGAAAATAGTCACATTGATTCCAGCCCACCTACCCAATCAGCTGGTTTCGTTTTTTGGACTTAGACAATCAACTACTTGAAAATCTTTCAAATACGTATCATGATTAGTCTTACAATATAATTTCTCTTTTTCGGAACAAGCTTAGCTCGTTCATTCGTCAACAAGCTAGCTTGGGTTCAAGCAAAGATCTGATTCCAGTTAGGTCATGCTCTGAGCAAATACAAAATAATAATGGGTTAAAATGCTTGATCTAGTAAACATATTAAATATAATTGCTTTACTGATAATATCAGTACAGAAATAAAAACTAACATGGCACCGGAGAGATCGGGAATTAAGGGCAGGTTTAAGGATTGGATTTTATCTTCTGTCGATCCGTTGAGTTCCCGTAGCTCAGGCGGTTAAGAGCAGCTGGGCGTTTACCAGGCAAAAGGGAAGAGTCTCACTGAGTGTTTATTCTTGATCTTCCGATCCGCCCTGTTTACTCACTACCGTTGGTCGACGGCCGAAGTTATGGTGTTATAAAAGGCAACTCATCAAGATGGAGAAAAATATTAGTCAACATTATTAATTACCGTTTCCAATACTCCATCTAATAAATATAAAAGATTATCACTATCATCATATTTGTCTAAAATTGTAAAATCTGTCAAAGGACTAGTATAGTGAGTAAATGTAAACGTTGATTCGTTTAAAAGTCAGTCGAATAAGATGTCTAATATTAAAATAAATGCCTGCTATATTAAAACCCATTAATTGCGAATGGCGGGAATGTCTCAATAAAATATTCCTTATTGTAAATGATGGCAACTCAGTTCTATCTGTGAGTCAAGGCTTTTATCTTTTATAGACGAGAGACTTTATCTTTCAATGGATAACTACTACTCTTCACCTTCCGCAGTTAATAGGTTGAGTAATGTCTATTTGCTTGAATATGTTTCTTCTGGTGTTCGGTGCGGACATTTTCCTTCAATCGCTTGAACACAGATTTAAATAGTTTTCAAGCTTTCTCACGCATACAGCAAAGATCAACTACACAAATTAGCATATATGCTGGCCTTTTCACATGTCTGGATTCTTTCAGACTTGCTAAAAGTATAACTTTGTCGCTCGAATCAAATGTTCTAATTGGTTTGCGAAAGTTAGTAAAAATGTTAATGAGATAAGAGATTTTGTTCCTTCTATATTACCGGATGTGACATGTACCGACCAAACATATAGGCCGGGGGGTAACAGGGCCTACCGTACACCCCCACCATGATTCTACATTTAGGGTACCAAAATATTCCTTAGGATGTCCTCTTTCAGAAAAAATATGTTCCCAAGAAAAGAGTTGGGACTACCTCATTTGCATAAAACAAAATGGCCGCCAGCACACACCAAAAAATACAGAATTTCATATCTTGTCTCCCAATTGACATATCTAAATACTTTAAAAGGCTAAATCATGGTTTTCAGACATGAGGAATTCCAAAATACGCTTTATTTTACCATGAAATAATTAATTTATAGGTATTTCAGGATTTTACAAGGAAATTCCAAGTATACTTTGTAGGCAAAATTGTGGATTTAATTCATGAGGGATCTGAAGACTTCCTACGTAGAATGAGATAGAAGGCGCACTACTTCCTAAACAACAATAACCCAGGAGATAAAGACAGCCATGAAAAGTTTGGCTTCAACACGCGGCGCAGTCCACCGGGGAATAAACTACTACACGACTTCGAACACGATCTGATGAATATTATCAACATCACGTTCTCAGAGAAAACGGACAACTTTCAAGAAAAACTCAGAAGGTACATAAATGAGATAAATTATAGTACAAGCTGATAAATCCAGTCACCCCAGAATTATATAACAAGCTCCTAACTGAAAACATAACATCAACTTACCGATCAGATTCAGCAAACACGGAAAAAATTATAAACAACGAAGCGTATAACATAACACACGAACTAAACATAAATGACAGGGTAGGATCGATACACACCAGAGAGGCATACATCCTAATGAAAGACCACAAACGGGAATTCCAGAATAAACTTCAAGCTAGGCTAATCAACCCGACAAAAACGGAGATAGGGAAAACCTCCAAAAATATATTAGAAAAAATAAACCTGGACATAAAGTCAAGATGTCAAAAGGTGGTTCAAAAACCTTTTCACTACCACTTTCCCAGGGTGAGAGTGGGGAGAGGGCTGTTTATAAGTAGCTCAGTCGCAAACGAGGCACCCCTCATTTGCCTACAATTATAACAGTAATAGTTTCATATAATGGGACGCAAATGTCCAGGGACACATTTGACCGGGACGTAGTTGTCCTGGACGCAACTACCCGTCACACAGGTCTGACGGACCTGTGTGACGGGCAGTTGCGTCCAGGACAACTACCTTTTAAGTCTTTATCGGTTATCTCTCCTTCTTCTAGTAAAGATGCTAACTAAGCTCTAGCAGCCTTTCTCTCTACTCTAGAAGGAAATAATCACTGATCTCAATCTTTCGCATCACCTTGATCCATGTTCTTCTTTATGCGTGCCGCAGTGCTGTAGTGGAAATAATTTGGGAAGACCGAGGACCTGTTCAACTCCTCCATCCATTCGTCAAGGTTGTTCACTTTCGTCCATGTTTTATATCCTTGTGATGATCCATGGTCCTATTGCGGTATCACATAGCTTAGTTCTACCATAGAGGTCAGCCAAACCGCGTATGCTGACGACGTCTCTCTGCTTTTAACGAGATCTGTTTGGTTGCGTCTTAGTGTCGCACTATGCATTGTCTCTTTATTTGGACGGACGGGCTGTGCAAGATACTCTGCCTGGTTCAGACTCGTCCTCCATTTGAAGAAGCATTGAAGAAGGCTGCTGTAGATCTGTTTTTAAGCATTCTTTCTTTGAAGAGGGACGAACGGGGATGTGTACTGTGCATCTCTACTTGTACGTTTATTCTGCTCATCTAGAAAGCTTTATATTCCTTCGGGGCCACAAAGCTCGGACGGTGCGCCGCAATATCCATTGTTTCCATCCGTCCGAAGGAATGCCAAAGTTAAACCCGCTGACACATCCTAAGGCTACATTTTCTAGATCGGATGCGTTCACCATATGCTAATACTGAATCGGCAAAAATATCTTGCGGCAAGGCTGGTTGATTTGATAGTGCACTCGATGCAGTGAGGAAACTATAGAAAACGCCTTCTTTCACTGCAAAATATAACCCGTTGTGTAACCTTATTGGTGATTACATGGTTTGGAAGCCTGGGCAGTAATGTAGTGCAACCGTTTAGAGTTGGAGACACTGTATTTCTGTGTTGTTAATAGCTATGAGTCGTGATTTGGACGACGCGACAGCAGGAATTGGATCATCAACACCATCAGCCCGTTAGCGTCCGTCGTTGGACATAGACCTTCCCCAAGATTCGCCAGACAGCTCTGTCATGGGCGTCGCGGAGCAATTACTTTCTGCCGGCCACATTTTCGCATATGATCTCTGGGGATCCACTTTGTGAGTCGTGATGTATAGCGGTTTTCTGGCATTCTTGCAACATGACCAACCCATTGCCATTTGAGTTTTCTAATGGATTCTATATCTTCGACTCCTGTTTTTTCTGTAATATACTGTCTTGTCTTGTGTTCTGTCCCTCCTGTGAGCACGTTGGTTGCATAGTCAATCTTTTGGTTAGGTTCCATGTTTCAGGAGGTTTCATAGGTGACTATCAGGAGGATGCATTGGTTGTACACCCTTCTTAGGACTAATGGGATTTTGTTGTTCTTGAAGGTTGCTCTTCCGAAAGCTTGCAAACCTAGAGGTGATTATTCGCCTGATTTCTTCTTCTGTTGAGGATTTCATGGAGATTCGTTGTCCTAGGTAGATGTAGTGGTCTTTCTTCAGTTCTACGTTTTCGATTTTTATCGTTGTTTCAGATGACATTTGTTTTACTGAAGTTCATGTGAAGATCAACTTTCTGGCTTTTTTTAGTTCGTCTAACGTTATTTGGAGATCATGACAGTTGCCAGCAAAAAGGACAAGGTTACTAAGGTATTCGTCTATTTTGATTATTTTATTTGCCCACTGCGTCTTAGTGTCGCACTATGCATTGTCTCTTCATTTGAACGGACGGGCTCGATCATCTCGAGGCAGGCTATGAAGAGTTTGGGTGAGTTGGTGTCGCCTTGTCTTACCCCTTTTTCGAGTAGAAATTGCTTTGGGTAACTTATTTAAAATTTTAAAATTCCACCAAAAATATACTAATAGGCCGATTTCTATAAAGGCCAGTCAAAAAGAATTTAACTAAGGAAGTTTCACATCTAAAGCCAAATCTTATGTAGATAGACATAATAAGAGCCTACCGCAATCCACTTTGGGGGAAAACATTTTATGGGTCGATATGTAGAGAGCAGTCTTTGTTGAAAAAGTTTTTAAATTTTCACAGGAATTTAGCTGAGATTTCAAGCAGAATTGTTCAAAATGTGAAAAGTGTGAAAACATGCATACTGATAAAAATAAGATACACACGATCTGACCAAAACTGCGGTCGCCATCTTGATATCATAATGACCGCCATAAAAAAAAATTATAATGTAGATTAATTGACATTTCAACCAGAATTGTTCAAAATATGAAAAGTGAAAACGTGCATACTAGTAGATCTTTCAATGTGCTTTCATATAAAACTAAGAAACGCACAATCTGATCAAAATTGCGGCCGCCATCTTGTTTTCAAAATGGCCACCATAAAAAAAACAAAGTGCGAAATACAGTTCAGAAATAAATTGAAATTTCAACCAAAATTGTTCAAAACGCGAACGTGTAAACTTGCATACTGGTAGATTTTCTGATGATGGAAGTTTTTTTTGTTATGGTTTTAAAAAAAAAATTGTCATTAAATTATTGGACCTTCTTTGTTTCTCATGAAACATTATGGTGTTCTACTCATCGATAAATATACAGTTTATCAAATTTCGATGTGCCTGTCTTATTTAAAAGAATTTTGATTATTTTTTGTTTAATTACATACAATACATTTCGCCAGGTACGGTAGCGCGTAAATCAGACATGCGATTTACCACCCCTGGCATTTATGAGTAGGTGTTGACAGAATTTTGATGGGCTGGTCACATTTCCTGTCATCCATTAAAAAAAAAAATTTTAAATTAAAAACAAACACGCCGCTGACAGTGGATGTGGTAGGGGCAAGTAGAAACTCTACTACTTTTTGAACTATCTTCACCCGTAAACGACCCCCTGGTAAATAAGTGCATTTTTCACTAAGCTTTCTGTGGTCAGTAAGCAATATTAACCCCAAATCCAGTCAATTAATCATTAAATTAACTATTTTTTTTTTTTTTTTTTTTTTTTTTTTTTTTTTTTTTCGAATCAAATTTCTCTGAGATCAATTCTATTTTTGAAAGAATTTAAAAATTTAACTTCATTCTTCTGGCGACAGATCGATATGGCGGAATCGATAAAATTATAGTCAAAAACGTAAACTGCTCAGATTGCCCCTGTGAGTACGCAAAAGTATTTTTCTTTTATTTACGACTAACTTTATGCTATTTTCTTGCAGTTTTAACCAAAATTAAACTTTCAAAGAAAATATTTAATTATTGCAATACGTTTTAAAAGAGCGTAAAAATAGTCCGTGTAAGTTGCCATGTTATTTAGTCCAGGTGCCTTTCCTTTTTTTTTATTGTTTGATGGCTTCTTCACCTCCCACGGAGTAACTTCTGGGAACTCTTCAAACAGGTTACTCGTGACTTTTGTTTCTTCATTGTTCTGGGTCCCTTATTTTGAGGAATAGACGTTTTTGTAGAATTCTTAGGCGCGTTCGACAATTCGGTTCCTATCCGTTGTTAGGTCTCCATTTTCTTCGAACACTCTAGTTATTTGCATTCTTTCTGAGTTTTGTTAATAGTTTTGAAACCCCTACCTTTTTCGAGAATTCTTTTGATTGCTGTCGTATCTTTTATGTTCTCTTCGTTTGTTTTTGATGGTTTTGTTTAGTTCGGTTGCTTCAATCTTTTCTCTTGTTGTCGGTGGCTTGAGATTTCTGCGTTCTTCCATGAGATTCTTGGTTTCTTCTGAGAGTTTACTGATGGTTTGTTTGCTCTTTGGCTTAAACATATTTGCGGCTTCAATTAGAGAGGTTGTTATTTTGTTGTTGACCTCGTTTATGTTCTCTTCTGGTTCAGATGTTCATATCTGTTTTCTTTCTTTCGAGGTTGCAGTTTGGTGTGGAACATTTTCCTGCCTTCTTTCTTGATGTTAATTTGAAATTTACATCTTATCATTCTAGTCGCTTCCTACATTGACTTGATTTAGGACCTGGATATCTTTGACGGTGTCGCTCTTGTCTGCTGGGATGTAGTCGATTTCGTTCGTGATTGGGGCTCCTCCATGTCCATTTTCTTATGGGTTTCTTCTTGAAGGTGTTCAATATTTTGAACCCGTTCGCTGTTGCAAAATTAACAAGATCTTCACCTCTTTCATTCCGTATTTTGTATCCGAACTTGACGACGCAACTTTCATTACCATGTCCTACCTGAGCGTTGAAGTCTCCCATCATAATGTTGGGGTATCTTGGAGTATGCAGTTCAAGTCGTCGTAGAAGTTGCCCATGTAGTATGGCATTATACTACATAGGCGAAAGGTTGTACTTCTCGTACTCCTCGCAGAGAGAGATATGACTCGTTCCGGGTCTGTTGGCGGGAGCTGACATTTCTGTGGAGGGAAATTAATTTCAGAGAAAAGGCACTCCCACGTGGGTGGAGAGAAAAGACACAATTCAAGGATCTTCAATTGGAAATCTGTGGTTTTATTTCCGTCGATTCCTTTCTGTGGAGGGTTCGCGGTTTACCTTGAGGCATTGAACAACTGTTGTCTACACATGGGGATATTTTCCTGTATTCTACTAGTCCTAGTAGTAATTTCAAAAACAAGACTTTTCCCTCCTTCCTTCACCCGTCCGGGTGAGAGTGAACTACCTCGAGCCTGACCTGTCGCCTCCGGATTCAAATCTAAAACTGCCTCTAGCCTGCTATCTCCTCCTTCATCTCTAACGGGCAGGGGAGCCAAGTCCTCTCTCCTCCCGACCGTCACTCGTCCGATTCGGTTCTCAACTCCCCATTATTTTCAAATCTGGGCCCCTTTAACATGCCACCGGTAATACGATGTGTCCTGTTTGTCACGTACGCAGTTTAGCCCTGGTAATACAATATGGGCTTTTTGTCATGTACGAACACAGAGTGCATTTCGTTACACCTATCTCCTCCTCGGTCTTCGTTTACTTTAAATATCAGCTTGAAGTAAGGATCAATGGGGAATGGAAAAGCTTGTCTTCGTTCGAATTCGGCGAACGGTGGATGAAGGTTTCGCACTTGTGTAGCGTGAAAGGAGCTGATTTAAGGTGACTTTTACTTGGTAAATAAGAATGTTGCGTGTCGAAAACGATATATCCGTCCAGCCCAACATTTTTGCAACTTAGCTCCAAATGTATGATCATCGGCCCATTTTTTTTTTATTCCCTTCTATTCTTTTTTTTTCCCGCGCCATTCCCTCTCCTGTTAAATGACAGTTATTCGGTGATAAACAGAGCCCAACCATCAAAGCAACTGCCTAACCTAATATTTTTAAAAGCTGAAATTGGTTCTATAGGTCATGATGATCAATTTAAGCCCAGACAACAATTCGAAAAATTAACAAAAGTCACATGATTGATGCCGTCATCAAAAGGGTCTTCGGACATTTAGGTCACAATCAGATACAAATTGCATATCTAGATAGTGCAAAGTAAGACCTATCAAATGACATTTTAACAAATTACCTGAAGTCACATGATTGATGACGTCACTATCTACCAAAGAGGCATGGACAACAAGACGCGTGTCAGCTTCTTCATTGTTGCACTTATGAAACTGCCTTTTTTGTTACTGAATATCTCCAGCCGTAACTATGTATGGATGATGCAGTAAGCTTATACCTTCCGATGTTTCAAGGTACTTGACAATGTGTCGTATGTGCTCTTACTTGGTTTCTGCTATTCAGAGAATCTTGCTATTTGCCCCCTTGCAACATATGCTGGTCAAATCCATCAATCCTGACTCTTCCTCCTGATTCTCTCTTTCTTTTCTTGTGCCGGCCTTTATACTGTCCCTTTTGTATGTGTCATTGATAAGCCCTGCCTGGGTTGCCTCTGACCCTTTAGGTGGGTTAACGAAATGTACCAAACTCTTCAGCCATTCCCGGTAAGTTCTCTTTGGTCGCATGGAAAGAGATCCGAGCAAACTAATAGAAATGCTGGACAGTCTCTACAATACCATATATGATTTCGATGAGAAGAATGAATACAGTTATGCTACAACAAATTCCCATATTAAATTTAGAAAGATTTCGTTTTAGCAATGATTGGGAGAGCAATGACCGGCAGCAAGGAAGTTGCAAATATGCTGCACAATTGCAATCACGCCATTTCTTATCGAGACATGAGAACGCAAAACATAGCATTGTCAAGAATGATCGCTTCGAGGCAGCTGCTTTTGTCAAACATGCGCAATGGAGTTTGTACTCTAGACAACAATGATGGAAGGCAAGAAACAATGACAGGTGTAGGTACCACCCACGATACAAATCAGGATTTTGTTTCAACTACCAACTAAAGAAGAGGAGTCTATTACTCAAATCAAGAGAAAGAAGAATAGTGCGACATCTCCAGTCTGAGAGGGATATGCTGAACCAGATCCTCCCATACAACCACCAAAACTACGCAAGATATTGTGGCTACCAACATGTTTATTTGCGTTCTTTACACCAGCAGGATCATCCAGTGTTCGAAGAACTGTGTAGGGTTTTAGGGGAAGTATTGGAAATTCTCGTCGATCCACGGAAATTTAATAACACAATTATTTAATAAGGAAACAAAGGACCACACGACCTTTCAGAGCCGGCTTTTGCACTAACTCTTTAGTAGTTGATTCGAGTGGATTCGAAATTTCCATAATCACAGTAAACTCCAATAGATGGTTAAGTGGCAGCTTATTTTAAAAACAACCTCCAAACTCATTCAAGTAGAAGAAAGAATCATGCTGATCATGTAAAAAATTTGAAGTTCCAGCTAAAGAATTACAGTGACAATCCCTTTGACACATGATCACCAAAATGTTTTAATATTGGTTTAGAAATCGAAAAGATCTGTAGTGAGAGATATACTCCTGCTGCTACAGGAAATGCATGATTTAGAACCTTTGTCAGCGAAAGACTGAAAAGCAACGACAAAGGATTTTTTGAGCCAATCGAGAGAATGAAGCTGAACTGAAAGAAGAAAAAAACACAAAAATCAGTATCTTTACTACAAGACCGCCAAGCATTTGATCAGATTATTGCGAAATCTGTCAGCTGGGAAGAGGCATTCATTACCCAATAACAGTTCCGTTAGCTTTAGCCACAACCGATGCATCCCCCAGACAGTCTGACAATGCATCGCTGAGAAAATATCTGATCACCGAATCTGCCTCAATTTGTGAAAAGACATCAAAAGACTGCTCATAGTCCATCAATGGTCTGGCTGCATTTCTTTCCATGCGACCAAAGAGAACTTACCGGGAATGGTTGAAGAGTTGGTTACAGTTCGTTACACCACCCAGAGTCAGGCAACGCTCATCAATGATACATACAAAAGGGACAGCACAAAGGCCGACACAAGAAAAGAAAGAGAGAGAATCAGGAGCAAGAGTCAGGATTGACGGATTCGACCAGCATATGTTGCAAGATTTTCTGAATACGGAAAAAACAAGGAAGACTACTCATTGCCAAGTACCTTGAATCATCAGAATGTATAAGCTTACTGCATCATAGTTACGGTTGAAGATATTCAGTAACAAAAAAGGCAGTTTCATGCTTCATAAGGGCAATAATGAAGGTGACACGTCTTGTTGTCCATGTCTCGTTGGTAGATGGTGACGTCATCAATCATGTGACTTCAACTAATTTGTTAAAATGTTGTCATTTGTTATCGCCCTATCTAGATATGCAATTTGTATCTGATTGTGACCTATATTAAGTTGTTGTGCAAATACGCATATGTGTGTATATGATTTTATTCACCTCATTTCCGCCCAAAAATGTATATATGGGATATTTTTCTGTAGGATTATTGTGTGTGGCATGGAAGGGATATTCGGTGTAAATGAGGATTATTGTGGTAAGAATAATGAAGGACGATTGGGTCAGTTAAAACCGTCTGAAAACCATCTAACCTTGTGCCAAATCTTTCTTATAAACTTTTATATATTTAATTTATACCAGTAAGAAAAATGCGTACCAGCACAATGTGTTAATAGAATTGTAAAAACTTAAACAAACACCGGGCAATGACGAAAAGAAATATGAATGCCATGGCAAAATTAAAGTTTAGTTACATACCGGCACATGTCATTTAAATTGGTATTTTGTGCCACTACATTAATATTTGTTCGTCTATTTTATGTTAAAATATTCTTGTTCAGTGTTTTTACGTTTTCACAATAATATTAACACATTGTGCAGGTACGCATTCTTCTTGTTTTCTTTAAGATTTTATGATTCTTTTTCTTTTTAGAAGTCATTTATAACTTCTAGATAAACAATTAGCTTGTTATTTGAATTAGGAATTTACTGATTGTTCAAGATAATTTTTTAATTTCCTATACTTCCCTCCGATATATCTAAATTAATCTATATATGTAAAAATATCGTAAACTATATTTCAATATTTCCTAATGCCGAAAAAAAGATTTGATATGGATAACCTATTTAATGTTAATATTTATTTTCAAGTATATATATATATATATATATATAATATAATTTATTCGAATGTCTATCGTACTCTGTAACCTACTAGGAAGTTTGAACCGAATTTACGGGGGTAGATTGTTCTCGTTCCATCGTCCATTTCAGTGGGGTATCTCAGTTATTCTTCCTAGTCAATTCGACATTACGGTATCGCTTGTCCACTTGACCGAGGGATTGAACATGCAACCGCCAAGCAGGTTGCTTGATGGGGTTAACCAACGTCGTTATCCACTGGTGGGGAAATCGGATGGTGCAAGTCTACCTAATGTGGCTTGGTATCGCTTATCTGCATTGTACGTACATGCAACAACTGGACCTTTCGTTTACAAAATGGGGGAAATCCTTGTTTTTCTGTAGCCTATGACATTCACAGGATCATGTTTCATATGCCTGCAAAGTTTCGTTTCATTCAGTTCCCCAGTTGCAACAATTTCTTTAGCAAAAAAAACAATAATTTGAAAATTTGCTAAGGCTTTGTATCTAGCATTTTTCATGCCTTTTTCATGACGTAGTGTAATGAAAAGCTTGCTCAGAATAAATATATAATCACTACCAGAAAGCTCGTTCTAAACTACAACTTCCCTTCTGTAGTTTTGAGAAGGGTCATTTACATTCAAATAGTTCTTCGGTCGATTGAACTCCTTCTTGTTGTTTGTGTTGTTAACACGACGCTTTGGCCTTCTTCAGGTGTAAAATCCGAGTGTGATGGGGTAGACAGAAGCTTTTTTTTAATTTCGAAGGGGGTAACCCTTATAACAAGGAGTGTTTCTTTGTCTTTGTCTTGTCGGGTTTGGGTCTATTGAGCAGCCATATCGGTTTGAACTTTGATTTTTTTTTCTCTGCTTCCAACGGCGTTCTCTGTCAATAATCTGGACTTTGCTTAGCAGACCTTTGTGTGTGTGCGTTCTCGTTCTCGTTCTCGTTCGTTTGAAAACAACCCTGATATTGTAACCGTTACAGATTGTTTGTATGCCTTGGAGTTGGAACATTAGCAGTAGTATTTTCGGCTCTCCCTTTCCTGGTCACAGAATGGGGAGGGTATCCATTTCTTTCGGGTGCTTGCCTGAGACTTGCCAACTCCTTCTACTCCAATTTCCAACTCCAACGCCCCCTCCTCCCACGATACATATACCCAACCTAAAAGGGATAGGGGAACGTATACAAAAATATGTAATGGTTGCACTATCAGGGTTGTTTTCAAACGAACGAACACACACTCCGAGTTCTGCTAAGCAATGTGAGCCCTTCTCGTGACCCGAAACTGGTTTACGTCATCCCCTGTAAATGTGATATAATCTATACGGGAGAAACGGGCTGCCCCCTCAAATTCAGCCATAACCAAAGGCGATGGCTGACTACATCTGGAGAGAGAAAGGCGACCATTTTCCTCTCTGGGAGGAAGTCCAGATTGACAGAGAACGCTGTTGGAAGCAGAGAAAACTCAAAATATCAGCATGTCGACTAAATGCATTAGTCAGACAAGTGCGGAGTTCAACCCGATATGGCTTCCGCTGCTCAACAGACCCAAACCCGACAAGACAAGGACAAAGAAACACCCGAATCCTATGTTATATCGAAATTTTAAAAAAAAGGCCGAAGAATGAATCGGTCGAAACAACACAAACAAGGAGTTCAATCGTCCGAATAATTATTTGTATACAACTTCTCTTCTTTTAAAAAACATGTCGCCCCAGATGGATTCGAACCACCAACCTCTTGGTTAACAGCTGAACGCTTTACACGAAGGCATATATTTTTGAGCGATTTATTTCTGATTACAAATCACATGTGCCTAACTTTTAAAATCTTTTCCATTTCCCATACTAAAACCGTTATGTTTACAAAATGGGGGTATCCTTGTATTTTGTAGACTATAACATTCGCAGGGTCTGGTTACATATGCCTGCAGCGTCTTGTCTAATTCAGTTTTGCAGTTTAGGCATGCATTAACTTTTAGCAAAGACATGAAGAAATAAATTCCCTAAAGTGTTTTTCAGGAATTTGTTGTGTAAAAAAAAAAAGTTAACAAAATTAAAATCGTCGCTTTCTGTAAAAACTCATCTCACATATTTTCGCGTTCAGACTCAAGGCTACCTGAAGACTGACATGCTTCACTGGGCTCCGTTTTTTTCTTATTCAGATGACCCTGGGCTGTTACTATTACCGATTGCTAAAAAGAAAAAGACTAAACACCTACAAAATGCAAGCAATTATTTTGGACCCCCTCATGGTAGAGGGTTTCGGTCTGGCCTTAATCCCCTCCCCGGAAAAAAAGTGGGTAGATAAAAGAATGGACAAAACAGAACATGACAAAGAGTGTACCCTAAATAAGTGAAACTTTGACAGATGTTACAGAGCTGTTTATAAGAGGCAAAGACTATTCCTAAGTCGTGAAAGAGGCGTGCGCGTGTGTGTGTGTGTGTGTGTGTGTGTGGAGGGATTTGGTTAATCTATCCAAGTTGCAAGACATCGACCATCGTACCGAGTCCATGTTGTTGATAGGTTCCGTTAAAAACTTGTTAAACCAACTAAAGACATGGTGATGAAAATACTAACTGAACTGTGAAATGTACACTTCCTATGTGGGAAATTGTTACCAAATGACCAGGCTGTCTTGACCTGGCATAGTCGTGATTTGGACGACACGCTAGGAGAGATTGCATGAAGACGAATCTCTCTTCTGATCTTTAAACGTAATCTCATTGTAAAAATAAGCGGCGAAAGAAAAAGATTGTTTTTAATGGAATCCATATGCATCCATATTTTTCGATCAGTTAACTTGTTTTTTCTGTCATATTAGTTTAAATTAAAGTGGTTTCTACTCACGATTTGTAAATAATTTCATTTCATGGATTTTAAAAATGCAGGAAATGCATCAAAGAGGTGCAATCCTTCAATAATCCGTAGGCATGCAGTTGGATACAAGTCCCGACATTATCATCATCATTGGTAAAAACATGGAATCTACTAGGAAAATGTTTCAGCAAATCATTGCAATTATGCTCACTGGAAATGCAGAAGCGGCAGCATTCATAGATATCACAGGAAGTTCACCGTGCACACCGAGAATCTTTTGCAGAGAAGTAAAGACTAGAGTCTCAGATGAAGTGCCAATCTTTCTTACAATCGATTAAGTGTCGCGAATTCATTTCCAATGTGCTCGGTCTTCATCCGTGTAGTGTCTTCCAGCCGTCTCCCAGCTCGTGGGAGTCTCACTGAAAGGGAAAAGGATGAAGCAAAAGGAACAAAGGACAAAGGCGAATGTGATGTTGACTGAACGCCGTCAGCGAAAGAACTGAACTGTTCTTCGCTTCCGAACGGTCTGTTTATTTTCCCCCGGTTTGCCTCGCGTATGACCGGGGACTCACTTCCGTTTTAGGGATTTGTGGCAAGGGAGGTAACTCGTGGTATTTGCTCCCTTGCGCAGCCTGGCAGGACATCACAATCCGGATCAAGAAAATATTGCTGCCATCTGACAAATTCCGACTCCTACTGATATAAGCATACTTAGATCGTTTCTAGTTCTAAGTAATCATTATGGTACATATGCTACACAATGTACACCTTTACATCAGCTATTCAAGAAGAACAATAGTCAGCAGAATTTGAGGCTGCATTTTTGAAACTGCATTCCGATCTACTTCTCACGCATTATAATATGAAGCACAAAATCATGGTTGCGGCGAACAGTAGTGTAGAGGTAATCTCCCATATTTCTAGAGAAATCGGAGAAAACAATTTAAATCTGGAAGAAAATATTTATTGGCAAAAGAAGGCTTAGCGATCTTTTTCTTTCACTATAAAGAAGTTTCGCAAAATGCTTTACGGTCGGCACTTCGTTATTAACAGACCACAATCCACTACTCGCTATTTTTTTTAGCTATAAAAGGTCATTTCAATGAATTCAGCAAAATAGCTGGGTAACAATCTTCCTTGGTTACAACTTTGAAGCCAATGCACTATGAGGTCTCATCAGTAACCAGAAAGATTTTTAAAAATGGAGAAGATGTGTGACAGCCCAGAATGCAATTAGAGCGATTCAAGTCACTTCTACATCGAAGAAGCTACCAAACAAGACCCCACATTGTAACAAATAAATTTACGATGGCCGAGCAAAACCATTGATGGGGACCATAAATAGTTCTACTGCAGAAGAAATGCCTTATCTGTAATTGATTCGATTCTGTGCATCAGGCAGATGAAGGCTTTGGCTCGGTTACGTTAATTGGTCAAACTTGGTTAAAAAGTCATTCAACATAAACGAGAAGAAATACAATATCGAACAAAAATCCACTAGAAAAATAAACCGCAGACCAGAAGTACAGAAATGTCAACAACAGTTCGCCTGCTAGCAATTAGATACGTTTTACAACATTTGTATGCTTGTAGTTGAAGCACATATACGGAATTGAAAAAATAAATACAAAATGTCTTTTGGTATGTGTGATGTGCTGATAATTTCTACGTTTTTGGTTTTGTGTAAGTGTAAAACATGATGAAAAAAGTCTTTTGTATTATGGAATTCCTTTGTGAAAAATGTCTGTAAAAAAAAATAATGTCATGATAGAGAAGAAAAAATCTTACCGGAATGTAGAATATTTTCAAAGTGCGATGTTTACATTTTTGTAGAAAAAATCAACTGTAGCAGCATGTTGTGTTTGGATGTGGTTTTTCAGAAAAAAAACATTTTTGTAAAATGTTGTGCGCAGTGCCAATAGTTTCTCCATTCAAACTTTTAAGCAATTGGCGTATATAAGTGTTCGCTGGATCTTTTGTTGTAAAAAATTGCTGGAAAAATTTTGCCTTTCCTTGCATCTGCAAAAAGTTGTAGCAAGTGTTTTCGAAAGAGTAGCTGGCTTTTAAAATCGTAAAACAACTGGCTCTGTTTGTCGACAAATATTTTGTTGAGTTGATTCGCATCGTGTGTACTTCGTTCGTTGCATATCTCGCAAATATGGTGTAGAAATGTGCTGCAAAAATTTCTTTGTAATGCGTTCAGAAAGGAAAATAGCTTGTAAATTACGGAAAATTAAAATAAATGACTAATTTTTATGTATGCGTGTTAAAACAAGTTTAAGGTCACCAGTTATTAGATTTGAAAGGAAATACAGTGTAGATGCGAAAGGGAGTGAGTGAAAAGAATTCACTGTGAAAAGGCATACAGTATTATGATAATACAGTAGTAATCCCAAAGTAGTAGTAGCAGCAAGTTATCATATGGAAAAGAGGAAGGGAAAAGTTGACGCTGACAGCCAAGGCGGAATATCCGTTTGTTTGAAAGGGAGGTCTCCGATTGGCTGAAATGGTACGTTAGATGTCATCTTTGAAGTCGATGCAAAGGCGCCATTTTGAAAAGAGTAACATGTTGAGACGTGATGAAGAAATATCCGATTTGGATAAAAACGACAAAATGCAAAAGTACAAATTAATGACATTTAATAAAACATAATACACGGAAAGGGTACATATATTGCATGTAGTAAAAGAAAGGCAAAAACATATATAGATCGATCGCATGCATAAAGGAGTTGCGAATAGAAAATAGTTCCTGTCACTCGGTGGTTTTTACGACGGAAAACGTCTTCTCTTGATACATAAGGTGATATTTGCACCACATATATTGCTATCAAGAGAAGGAATCCGTGAAGGTAAAAAGATGAATGACAGAAAGGAGCTAAGCCGTAGTAAGGAAGAAAAGTTCCTATCAGAATATTTTAGGGCATTCCGCCTCTAATCTGATATGCAGAAATGAAGAAGGGGTAAACAAAAGAGAAGAGTTTAAGAGACGGTGGGGGGGCATTCTAAGAAATGGGCCAAGACGAAAACAAAGACACGGGCTGTGCCACTGGTTGTAAAAACCGGGGCCAAATTAGTGAAGGTTATTGTTTACGTCTAGTTTTATAGGGAAGTGCTGACGTCACGAAAAAGAGGAACTATGTTTTGGTTTCGTATTTAATAGTATTCGTGCTCGTTTCATCGAAGTGATAAACCAGCCTGATGATCGAATCCATATTTTCGTTAATAAGACTATTTGGGGAAAGTGGCCGCTACAAGAACTTGGATTTTTCCAGACATTGTGTCTACAATGAGTATCATATTACACTATTAGTTAATTATTCCGAGCAATGTGGCTAAAAGAAATTCTCATTATCTGCGATGTACTTGTGTGTGGAGAAATGGATTTTGATAAGATTTTCTGTACTGAATTCAACTTGACTTCAGTATCCAGCTAACATATGTGTTTTTATTGTTTTGTCTTGTTTTTAATTAAGGAAACATAGTTTTGGGTTCACTGTGAAATAGTATCAATACTTTCATGGAGAAAATATACTATTCAACGAAAATAATGAAGGACAAATTTTCGACAACCAGTTTTAACTACGACCAACTACATTCTTCAAGCCGGAGTATTGCAAAATGAATTATTTTTCATCAATTTGTAAATGGCTAAGCCGTTTTTAAAACTTTTTATAAGAATAATCTGATGCTATAACAAAAGATGAACCGTTGAATTTCCTTATTTTGAACTTTTCGTTGAACAACCTCAAACATTACACGCACGCACACGCATGTTTTTCTTCTGTGAACATGCACACTGTGGCCCGTACTTGTTTATTCATATATCGAATACGAATAGAAATTATAGCACATCTCTCACACACACACACACACACACACACACACACACACACACACACACACAAAATATCGCATACATATTTCAGCAGTTTCAAGTGCTGTTATCAGGATTAGTATCCCGACTAAAGCAAAATTCGTCATAACTTCACGTATTTACTGTGCGATGTTTCTTTAATGTATTTCAAAAAGAAAAAAAAGGCCCGAAACATCTTGGTGTTTATCACATTGTGGATAGAATCATAAACAGTAACTCGTTTGTGTAACAAAAAAAAAAGTTACAAAACTTAAACTAGCCCACTTTATGCTGTATTAAATAGCAGCAGCTACCAAGCTCTAATTTTCTTCTGAGAATTCTTTGTTGTTTTTTTTTTTAAATTTTAAGTGATTTTTGAATTTAAGTTATTGATAGTTTTCCAAAATTGCTGATGATATTTATTTTAATCTCCTGAAAACTAATCTTCAGCAAATCGCTTTAATTCATATCACTTATACAACAAACTTTTATTTGATTTGAATATTATGTTGCACACGTAACAAACACCAGACCTGCAGGGGGCGTTTTTCATTTAAGTACAAAGTTGCAACCTTGTGTACCAAGTGAATATTCTCACGTTACTTTCAATCGCACGGTATTTGAACTGTTTCTAAAGCAGACTCTGCCAATGCTAAATCACTTCACTTTTTCTTCCTTCTAGAAGAGAAGGTGTAGAGTAGTCGAAATTATTGCTACTACTTATCCAAACGACTTTTTTTAGCGAAACAATTGTTTAAACTGTTAATTTAAATAAATTAAAAATTAAAAATAATTTTAATAATTTAAACAATTTCCATTTAAAATTTCAGTTGTATGCCCAAAGATTTTCATCAAGAAATCGACACGTGAGGGGAAAAAAAGACCCAAACTTATATAAAAGATACTTTTTAGTCAAAATCTTCGTGTCATTACTAAGGAGAAAGGTTGGAGAACAATCTGATATATAAACTTTCTGTGAGTAAAATGGAACCGGAGATTATTCAGAAAATTGACAGTGTGAAAAGTTATTTATCTGTAAACAAAAGAAAAATGACGCAATATTTTGAATTAGAAAATTTTCCAATAATAAAGTTCACTTTTAAATGTTAAACATTGACTTTATAACAGTCCAATTCAACATTATAAATAATGAAACTTTCTTTTTCTTTTTCCTTCATAAAGATTAGACCAAATAAAATAAACTGAAAAGTAAAAAATAAAATTTAATTTTAAATGTACTTGTACTAATCTTTTTTTTTTTTACACGATGAAAAGTCGTGCCACGGTAATTGTTGTAACATTACTGCAACTATTTAGTGGCGAGCCAAGGGCTTTTATTAGTTTGGTCATTTGGCTATGTCACTTGATAGCATGCCTTCTTGCATCTGAAATCTGGCGCGTATATGTTGCAGACTGGTGAGGTGAGTGTTAAAACACTGATTTTGATAATTAAAAGTAAACTTGTTGAAGATCTGTTCGGATCAGGTTTCTGAGCTAGTGAATGGTATCAGCCAGACATACAGGTTTGCTCACAGCAGTATGCATATCAACGGTATCGTGGTGGAGTGACGCTTTTGCTCTATCTGTTGACAGTGGTAACTACTCCCACACCAACACCACATACATACACACACACACACACACACACACACAAACAAAAAAGAAATATGTTGGATAGTCGGTTTCTTTGCCATGGGGCAATTTGGTCAATGTTTCTTCTAGTCATACAGTGCCAAATTAATGCCAGTGTTGTTTTCTTTTCTGGTTGTTTGTTTGATCACGTAGCCTGGAAATGATGCAGATCTGTTATTCTGAAGTCATAGTCTAAGGAATGTAGTGAAATCTTTTTATCGTAATATTTTAAAAGTATTTTACCGTGCATACTGGAGGAGTGTCAAATATTATTATAACTTGTACAAAGATATTGACACCTGTTAACATCACAACTGAATGTTTCTTATTTTCTGGATGTTATTTTTTGGGGTGGGAAGGGGAGTAGGGCATAAAATACAAAACTGCATGAGTTCTAGAAAATGAGGGGCCGACTTACCCCGACATGGAGCAAGTTGGTCCCTGTGTCACCAGGTCGGCTATAAGCCAAACTGTGAGTCATGTTACTGTACCAATATGTGCACTAGAAAAATGCAGAAGAATAGTTAGATAAATAGATAGTAGTCCGGGGGTGGGGGGGTTCCCAAGAAAAAAGTTGGGAAGAACTACCGCTTTTGCATAAAACAAAATGGCCGCCAGCATACACCAAAAAAAATAGAATTTCATATCTCGTCTCCTAGTTGACATATCTGAGTACTGTAAAGGGCTAAATCATGGCCTATAAAGTATACTTGAAATCTTGTAAAATACTGAAATACCTATAAATTAATTACTTTTA
>VCCN01005463.1:99853-111768 GCA_006491835.1 Architeuthis dux | reverse complement strand
CAACTAGCCCCGGTCTCCTCCACCTCTGCAGAGGAAGTTTGAAGAGGTTATGTATTCATTCATGTTTGTCCGCCCGCCTGTCCACACAATATCTCCAAAAGTTCTCGGTGTGGGCTAAAATAGAATTGTTTTAATTTGGGGCGGATCCAGGATTTTTGTTACTGTATTTTTATCAACGAGCCATTAAAATGGATTTCCTCTGGTTTACTCACTAAGTTCTCCCAGGCAGAGTACATTAAAAACCAGGCAAATGCTATTAAACTGACGGCGATAAAAATCATGCTCTCTTAATCGATTCTGTGAGACACTAACAATGAGAATTTCTTTTACTGGAGACTGATAGAAATCAAAATAGTGTGAGATTCATCGTGCAAATTTCTCATATTGGAAGATAACTGATAGCTCTACACATCATTAGTAACTGTTGCTAGCTCCGTGTTTTTTTCCCTCTTGCTACACCTTGATTCTGTTCTGTTTTTTATACTTTATTTTCATTTTCTAAATGTTGAATTTGATGAATAAAATCAGACAAGGAAATACAAACCTACCACGCACTAATGCCTTTAATCCATTTTGACTGAAGGCCCTTTCCAGTATTCAGCGACATTTTTTTCATGAAGAATTCTAAATTGGATTTTATATCTTTTAGTTTTCATGACAATGCTTGTCTTACCCGATTTATGTTTATTTTGGGTGAATATATAACCCGTCTGAAAACGATCAAGGTAGTTGATTAATAGTATCGCCTTAGATTAAAATTGATCAAACATTTCTGATCATATAAATTTCATTTTAAAAAGTAATGTTAACTTTTTTCCACTTTGTTTTTCGCTGTTTAATTTAATTTTTTTTTCTTGTTTTATAGGTTTAAAATAAACCAACTCTGAGACTGGGTAAGTATTTTTTTTCTTCTTTGATAAAAGAACATATTATGGATCATCCTGATCTTAATAACTAAGAATGAATTCTTTTGTGACAATTTCTAATGACTTCTTAAATTTATTGACATGAGTGTAATTCGTTAGTAAAAAAATAAAACGTCATTTAAAACGTGATGCTCTATCTAGCCCAGTGGTCGGCAACCTTTTTTTCCTCTGCGGCCGGATCGCGTATTAATGAGTTGACGGCAAGCTAGATACATGTCATGAAAAAGTTTGGGTTAAGGTCAGTTGTTGGACATACCCGTTAAATTAGGTCACAGTCCTAATGGTTGAACATTTTGATTTGGAACGAAATGGAACCTGGCGCCAGTGTAACATGATCTAACAGTGGTTTGTTTTTATCAGTCTCTTAATGTTAGTTGTTGGACGTATCCCTTTAAATTAGCAGTCTTTTGTTGGTTGAACATTTTGATTTACAACGAAATGGCACCCGGCACCAGTGTAACATGATCTATCAGAGATTTTTAAAATATATTTTTAGGTCAGTTGTTGGGCATACGCGTTAAATTAGGTCACAGTCTCTCTAATTGAAAAATCGTTCAGATGGTGATACAAGCATGAAATTTCGCATGTGGTTCACCTTTATGAATTCCTCATTAGCTGCTTATTAAGAAATTAGCGTTAGCCACTCTTCAAGATGGCCACTAAGTTATGGCTACTGGATGCACTTATCTTCATATAATCAAAACAAACTGTCCAAAATTAGTATTTGAGGGGTCAATTCCTATATTTTGAAACATGGAGATTCTATTTTCGCAACATCCCTTATTTTTAGAAGATTTAAGATATTTTATGCATAATATTATACTTGATGATTCAGTTTTCATGTGTATTTATTGGCCCTTGGGACTGACAAACAAAGCTACTAAGTTCATTACAGCTCAGGCCAAACTGATAGCATTTGCATCTTCCATGGCATTCGGTCTTGCATCTGCATTTCGTCAGCAACACTTCGCAATGGGTTGAAGAATCATCCAGCAAACTTTCCATCCCTCGCCATGTTTGTCCACCACCAGTTACTAGAATTCAAGTACTGTGGCATACATACAGTTGTCTGATTCCATACGCATCCTGCCTGGAAAGCAACACGATCTGCATCTTGATTTGGTGGAATAGTTATATGTTCGTTGTTTCCTTGCAAACAAGTCGTTCATTGTTAACTTTTACAGCAGTACTGGACCTGTCATACATGCTGACTACATACTTCTCTAAAGTCTGCATATCAGTATCATCAATGACTAGTGGTTGTTGAGAAGACGTCTGTGGCCAGATCATACACAATCCAAATGTCCCAAGCAGACTTATTTCCTTTGCCTCGAAATATTGACACTACATCACAACTACTAAAAGCATGGAAGAACGGGATTCATCTTGTTTTTCTAGCCCAAGTACAGGGCAGATCTCATGAATGGGTATCTATTTCAGGCTTCGTCTTTGACCAAAAGCAATCCAGTTTTGCAAGACCCAGCTCTTTAAGAGATGGAAATCACGATACTGCAATTACAATCACATCTGTGTCATTTGCTTTAATCATCAATACATTGTTGCCATTTAGGACTGAATCTGTTGCATGCACAAACATTCATGTATCTGCCTCTTCATGAGTACTGGAAGTACATTGTTCAGACTCATTGCTTGATTGGACCAGCAATTGTGTATGCTAGCAAATGAGAGCTCCGTTTTGTTGGTGTTGTCTCGCAGGATGTTTGTGCCAATTATTGGGTGTTTTGGCGAAGACTGTCACCCTCCTCATTCTCTGCCCTCGCTTTGTTCAGACTAGATGTAAACATCAAAAACTATATTTGAGCGCTTGTACTTTGTGTCATAGGCCTCTACTGCATGAATAACATCTTGCATGGCATACTGACTGAAAGTATTTGATTGGGTTGCCAAGGCATTCACTAATGCTGGACCATCGATGACAATAGCATCTGCCGCTTGTTCAAAATCTGACATCTTCAGGTTGGATTCAATTATCTCAGCCAGTTGAGATTTCTTGGTTGCATGAAGCTGTCCATTGTCACCCAGAGGTAGGGAATGGATTGTTTTCATGCTGATAACAATTCTATTTAGTCATGCTCCCTTCTTTGACAAGAGATGAAAAGATGGAAGTCTTCCTTTCAGAGTCTTTTGAATAGAGCTGCTTGAATGTGCTTCTTTTGAAATCTGATGATTTCTCATACTCCTGAACAAGCCAGCTCACTTCAGGCCCAACAACCATCCATCTTTTGAGTGCTGATGGATCAGTAAGGCCAATTGCTCCTCCATCGCCCTTTATAACAGCATTTTCCTGCTCATGGGTTTGGTCTATTGCCATGGCTGAGAACAGTCTGTTTGATTTGTGGACAACCAGGATATAGCAGAACTCTTTCGCCACATCTGGGTGTTGCTTTTCAAGTGTTAACATATCTCTGAGGTATATAGAAAGGTGTATAATTCACATTGTTGTTAGCAAAGAAATAATGTATCAGCTCTTTGCTTCTCTGAAATACAGAATTAACATAAAAATGGACAATTCCATTGTCAACTCCAGGTACCAATATTGAAACTGGAGACTGCTGTTTGCGCATTCTACACCAGTCTTCCAGATTCAACAAATCAATTCACTTCTCGGCAGCTTCTTTATTGTATTTCTCATAAGCTGCTATCAAGAGTTTGTGTAGTATAACGCCGGTTGTACTACTTCTTCACGCCGACGGAGAAAGATGATGACGACTCTCGGTCCGGGTCTGTTGACGGGAGCTGAATTTTCTGTGGAGGGAAATTAATTTCGGAGAAAAGGTTCACCCACGTGGGTGTAGAGAAAGGACGACACAATTTCAGGTTCTTCAATGGGAAATCTGTGGTTTTATTTCCGTCGATATAAGAGTCTCTTCTGGACCAATTTGCGGATTACCTCGAGGTACGGAATTCTGTTTCATTTAGTTTTCTAAATGAGTTGGTCACATGAGTTACTAAGAAGATCAAGGGTTCATCCGATTTCTTTCACCCTTCTGGGTGAAAGAGCGTCCTACTTCGTCTCTGACCTGTCGCCCCGGATTCAAATCTAAAACTGCTCTACTGTTTCTAACCGGCCCTCTCCTTCCTTACCCCTGACGGCAGGGGGCCTCTTTGTGCGACCTGTTGCTAACCGCTTCAGATCTCAACTCCTTTTTATTTTCAAATCTGGGCCCCTTTTAACGGCTACCGGTAATACGATCTGGGTGTATTTCGTTACATTTGTAGAAACTGCAGGCTGTTACTGACGTGCCTTCGTGACACTAGAGACTAACAAGAACGAATCTGCTGTACCTTGGGATGTAACACCAGACTCAACGAGAGCACCTGTCCACCCACTACCCTGAAGTAGTGTTCCCATGGACCTCAGGGCAGCGTCTCTTTATGTAGACTACCAAACATGAGGACAAACTTCTCTTCATCCTAGAACGTTGGCTACTACCACTGAATCTGATTAGCTACTGCATAAATTTGCTGGTCTGCAGTTTCCTTAATTTTTACCATAATCCAGTTTCCTTAATTTTTACCATCACATGATTTAGCCTCTTAGTAGAGGCATTAATGATGTGATGCTTACTTTTCTTTAATTCATGGTTTGAGGACCATGTCACATGTACAGTCATTCATTACTTCAGTGAATCTCACCTTTTTTAAGCCATTCATATTCATGTGTCAGGACTCGTTTGAATACAGTGAGTGTTGAGGAGACATATGGAGACATCGTAACAGGAGATCTATGATTATGTTCAGTGAAATGAGCTGGCGGAATATTAGTGAACTGACCATTGTTATCTGAGCTGGGATGTTGGAAACGGAAATGCTTGATGTCTGTGCTGTCGTGGACATTTGGTTATGGTCAATGTTGTCCATGGCAATTGTTGTGAATAACCCTTTCCTTAAGATAGGAGGTCATACTACACCATCTTCAACATACTAGGTGAGCATAGCATCCCCTAGTTGTGCTATTTCTAGCACCCTGTCATATTAAATACTAAGGCCACTGTCTTGCGTTACAGGTTAGAATACTTAGTTAGTATCTGAATTTTTGGTCACTATTACCTAATAGAGTTAATTAAGAGATTTGCGCATCATATTTTTGTAATGAAAGGCTGTCAGCAGGTAGTTTTATGAAGCTATGTATATGACAATATTTTGGGTCAATAAAAAAAACTTAGTACCTTGCAAGGTTCAGCCAAAAAGGCACTTTGCCTGTCGTACTATTCAGCGGAAGCGTATTCGAAAATATTTATCTGTTCCCAAGATACACTAAAATTAGATAATCCTTGTGTATACGGATGTAAAATAACGTTGTTTGTATGCTGTGTTTTGCTATCGTATTTTACACCCGTATAAGCAAGGATTACCAAACTTGCTTCAGAAAAATCACCATAATTCCCAAACTATTTGAAACCACCACACGTGCTGCATATGTAATACATCTTGAAGTAATGGGCAATCCATTGTTGAAAACCCCATGACGAATGAATGTTATTGAATGGTGAAAACTGCATATTTCTATCTTCAATAGTTTGCGATATATGGGTCAGTTCTGTGACCAATACATTTTATAAAAGCGACCTCCACAGGTTGATTTTCAACGTTATTCTTATATCAACTAACCCTTGATGAGTCCCTATGCAAAGTTTGGTGCTTGTATCAGAAAATGAACGATTCGACCAAGATTTACATTTAGCTGCCTCGTGGGTGGAACAGTGTAAGGTGATATATCAGAGGTTTTTATCAGCCTCTTAAGGTCAATTACTGGACACACACGTTACATTAAGTCAGTCAGTCGTTGGTGGGACATTTTGATTTGGAACGAAATGGAACCTGGTGCCAGTGTAACATGATTCATCAGTGTAGTCGTGTGAAACGCTCAGAATAAGGAAATATATTTCGTCAACATCCCTATCCACTTACATATTTTAATTGCTAGAGTACAAAATTATTTTTCAAATGAGTTAACTTGTTTCTTAACATATTTGCATAAATGATATATCGATCATTTGATATTTTTGAACTATACTATATTGCGAATCTTTTTTATGGCAGCCATTTTGAAATAAAGATGTCAGATCGTGTGTGTCCTTTGATTCTGGTTGAAATTTCAATCTATATTGGGAATTCTTTTTATGGCAGCCATTTTGAAATAAAGATGGCGACCGCAGTTTTAATCAGATCTTGTGTATCCTGTTTTTGTATGAATGAGCATTGGAAAAACACATTTTAAACAATTCTGTACTATAGTAAATTTCTATTATGGTGGCCATTTTGAAATTAAGATGGCGGCCACAGTTTGGGTCAGATCGTGTACCCTTTTTTATATGAAGGAGCATACAAATCTACCAGTATGCAAGTTTTTACACTTTCACATTTCGAACAATTCTGCCTAAAATCTCACCTAATCTACTGCATGATTAATGTAAGCTGATTCTGGCGAGCGCTGCTAATCCATACAGCTGGGGTTTTGGGGTGCTGTAAGCTCCGGGGAAATCTTTTGAAATTTGACCAATTACCGGGACATTTTGAGGCCACAAGAAATGGGTATTAAAACAGTCTAAGATCAACATTAAGTACTTAATCCCATCGTCTTATGATTCGATCACTGACATAGACTTGAGCACTAAAAAAGGGACAACAGACGCCCGACATATATTCCATGTTGGATAACTCAGATGGAGAAAGAGACGTAGTGTATCCACTTTATTCAAGGATGCATTGGGTTTTAGAACTGTAGTTTCTGTATCTATGAGGAATAGAAAGTTTATAGTTATCTTTGTTTTGAATAAATAAAATTTAATAAATAAAATTTCGATTAAATTATGGTCATGTGACGCGAGGCTTCTTGCAGCGATTGAGAGTCTAGTCGTAGCGACAACATCTCGGTCGGCAATTAAAAATACGAATCTGCGACTCTTCGAAAAAACCGATCTGAGTTCAATTATGATTCAGTCGGCAATAATTTGATCGGGTCGTAGTGCGTGTTTAGTCTTGAAAAAAAAAGATTCTTGAATGACAATACTATTTAGTGGGCTTCGTTTTTAAAGTTTATCTTTTGCCCAGCATATGAAATCAGTGACGCTTTGTTGACCCCTTCACAGTCCCGTTGGATTTCCACCAGTTGATCTAAAGTATCCATTACCAAGTGATGTCCCTACAGTCTGCAGTGAATTGGATAAAGTAGTTGTTGGATTAAAACTCCGAAGATGTATGAATGCTGGCATTACTGTTTTATATTTCAGAACTTCTCTATAAGTCATAGCTGTTGCGCGTATATCAGAGGAAGACATGTTCTGCTTCTGCAATACCATTGAGAGAAAGAATGACCTCTCTATACGGGGAACTATGTGGCTTTCCCAAAGAACCAAATATTTTTGGTAAGTGCAACATTCTTTGCTCACTAATGTTTTCACCAATAGTGTGTGAGCGATGCTGATTGGTGCGGGTGCGCCGTCTATTTAAATCCTGAATCGGTTAATCCTCTTTCTTCCCTTACTTCGCTCGTGACCTCCATCAGCCGTTTGACCCATATTCTCACCCAGTGAGCCTAATCTATATGATACCGCTCCCAAGCGCAAAACCTGATATGGCTAATTTGACATATCTCCGCTCATTACTATTCACCTCAAAACGTCAGCCTCTTGTACCCTCTTTCTTTCCAGTAGTTAACGGACACACGAACACACAACCAGAGTATATTTCACTACATAACGAACATCATTTTCATATAGAAAATATGGGCCTTGATCAATACCCCAAGCTTCGCTCATTTCATTTCGCTCGCTCGCTGCTTGCCTGATTTTCCACGAAACTGAAATCATTAAGCAATAATAACTCGATACTGGATAGAAGATGATATACATATGAGTATATGATGTTGTAATGTTTATATAAATGTATCTATATGTTAAATCAAAAATACCGAAGCAAGTTCCCAGCAACCCCCATTCCGTTTCCGGTCCCATAAAACGCGGACCGGAGTGGGAACGGGGAAGGCCCACTTCTTACCAGGCGAAGAACCCTATCACACGTGTTATCTTGTTCCGTCGTCTTTTCTTAACACGCTTAAACACGGTTACGAATCAAACGCATTCTAATCTCACACAGCTAGAATAAAAAGACTAACAAAGCGAACAGAGGCACTAAACACAACCAGAACGTTACAGATGTGATAATCGTTATTGAAGGAGAAAATGTAAACTGTATAAATACGTATTCAGAAAAAGGGGAGAATATACATACTTAGGGAGAAAGAAATGTACAAACCAGTCTATAAGAGTCTATAACAAACCAAGCGATTGATACAAACCGCAATTTATTGGCATGGGAGACTAAAATTACTGATAATGCAATTCTTTTGCTAGTAACGAACTTTTTGGCGAATGATAGCATCATGGCCTATATACCGTGGAGAATCGCTTTTTCCACCGACATAATAATAAATAGAGTACACCTTAACCTATTCTTGATGAATTTAAGATTTAAAAAACTTCCTCATTATGCAAGAATGCCTTTAGCACTCCGAACTGCGCAGGTGACAAACAAGCCAGTTCCCAATATAAAGTCCTATTCTTCTCAAATCTTGTTTTTAAGATTTCAATAGTAGTGTCTAATATTCTATCATTCAGATAAACCTCAAATTCTTTATAAACATCATGTCGTTTCTTTGCTTATGCCTTCTCCAAGTAGCCTGTTTCTTACGATCCGTCGCCGACAGGATTTCGTCGAGTCTTCGATTCTTTCAGTCCAGTCGCCGACATATTTGACTTACAACATGAAAAATGCTCTACGGTTCAGTCGGCGACTGGATCTTAACGATAGGAATGATCCTATTTTCTACGACTCCGTCGTGGGTCGTAGCCTATGAGAAGCGAGAATAAATTTAACGTCACTTCTTTTTGAACTAAATAAAAAATAAAATAAAAATGGCTACCTTTTTCGTATCAGCCGATGGAAATATACTGCTAAAATAGGAAGCTATATTTTGATTAAAAATGCATATTTGCACATGTTTTTATATTATTTCGGCCTCATTTTTGGATGTAAAACTATTGATGTCTTTTCGATAATGAAAGTTATGATAAAAAGTAAACAAACATTGAATTAGAAAATTGCTAATATAGTTTTAAGTTTTGTATTAAAATAAATTGTTTGCTTTGTAGTTTGTTTTTTTCCATAAATTTATTGCGTTTAGTATATCTAAAATATTGTTTGATGAATGGGTAGGCGAGGAATTTAGTTTAGTAAAAAAAATTGGTTTTATGAAGGGGGTCAATATCTTATGGAATGTAAAGTACCAAAAATGACTCGTGAAAAGTTTTTTTTCTATTTATTTTCGAATATTTTTGTAAAAAAAAAAGGTTTGTAGTTATCTTTGTTTTGAATAAATAAAATAAAATTTCGATTAAATTATGGTCATGTGACGCGAGACTTCTTGCAGCGATTGAGAGTCTAGTCGTAGCGACAACATCTCGGTCGGCAATTAAAAATACGAATCTGCGACTCTTGCGGCAACAATTTGATCGGGTCGTAGTGCGTCTTTAGTCTTGAAAATAAAAAGATTCTTGAATGACAATACTATTTAGTGGGCTTCGTTTTTAAAGTTTATCTTTTGTCCAGCATATGAAATCAGTGACGCTTTGTTGACCCCTTCACAGTCCCGTTGGATTTCCACCAGTTGATCTAAAGTATCCATTACCAAGTGATGTCCCTACAGTCTGCAGTGAATTGGATAAAGTAGTTGTTGGATTAAAACTCCGAAGATGTATGAATGCTGTCATTACTGTTTCATATTTCAGAAGAACTTCTCTATAAGTCATAGCTGTTGCGCGAGGAAGACATTTTCTGCTTCTGCAATACTATTGAGAGAAAGAATTACCTATCTATACTGGGAACTATGTGGATTTCCCCCAAAAAACAAATATTTTGGTAAGTGCAACATCCTTTGCTCACTAACGTGTTTCAGCAATGGTTTGTGAACGGTGCTGCTTGATTGTTTTACTTGTCTTATCCCACACCTCCATTCCTGTAGATATGCAAACTCCTTACTTATTAGCTGTTGCATTAGCAATACGAAATTTAAAGTAATCTTATGTTTATAAAACGTTTCATGATTTGTGTACAATATTAGCCTATCCAAAATTTGCTTAAATATATCTTCAAAATCTTATTGCCGACCTTTTCGATTCGATGAACAGCAATTTTTAAAAAATAAACACACAAGAAGCTTACATAGTTTTATACTCTGATTTCACACTCTATATATATATAGACAGTAATTATTAGAAAGTTTTAAAAATTTAAAAAATGTATGATGTATAGGCTATATAAGCACTGATTCATATCTGCTTACGTTCAACCAGGTGCTTATATAGTCTATGCTTTGTGCTATATTTTGAAGATATATATAAGCAACATTTTGGTTTGGCTAATTTTGTACAACAACCATGACATATTTTATAGAAACAAAATTACTGAGATACTTTCACCCACGGTTTGCTAAACTTCATCGCAGCAAACTTTTCCTTTCATATTGAAGAATAAAGTAATATCAGATGAGTGGAAATATTCACTATCGCATCAGCTCTTCTGTGGGGTCATCCAAATTATAACCCTCCCTAAAGCTAATCAGCACGGAAATACGTCTTCTATCGAAAATAGAACTCATTTTCAGCGGAGATCAGATCACCTTTCGATTTTCGACGCGTGTGTTTCACCGATCGGTGTGGCAAAGCTGATTCTTTAAATATCGGGGTAGGTTAAATTTGAACTTCTGTATGAATAGAATCACTCTACAAGAATGGAAGAATCAATGCCCGTTTGAAGTCTGGATTTGTTGGAAAGGGGTCTCGATCGTACCCAACTGCCGATGTAAAACCAACCATTCGTCCACATGCTATTGGTGTACTTTAGCAATACATCTACTTATTCCTTGTTGGCGATTCCTTACTGTAAATATCTTGTAGTGTAGCCCTTGTTAGCAGACGATCGATGCAGCACACGCAACGCCGGGTATCCCTGATAGTGCTCAACTATTAGCTTAGGAGCAAGTAGAGGACATTTATCAGTTTTTCCATCAACGGATTATTAGGCTTATAACATTTTACTTTGTTTATATTGTTAAGTTTTATTAAGTTTAACTATAAGATGCTGTGTAAACTTGAGGGGGTGTTATATGATTGTATCAGTGTTGTGTGACACTTGTATGACGTCACAGCCTTGCTCTGAGAAAGGGACACGTTTGCATCATGGCGGCTTGTTCACGCAACACAACATTATAGGATTTCAATGAAACTGTAGTTATTTTATTTGCGATGAAATCTTCTAAAGCTTCTTTTGTTATTTAAAAAAGAAATGTAATGAACATAGTTTTTTCTTTAATGTGTACCTGAACCATTTCTTCCAACACCAGACGTTTTTTGCGTTAGAAATGAAAAATAAAAGTATAATATTGCTTGCCACATTAACTTTGCATTTTTATTTGCTACATTATATTTATATGTCGAGATAATTATTTATGCAAATAGGTTTTATGGTATTTTTAATTATTTCTATATTCTATTCTAACAAATGTACCCCAGAAAAATTAAATATTCACTTGAACATGTTTTTTCGTAGATGTTTTTTTTAGTTTAATTTAGCATATGTGAGAGTCTGTAATTTGATTTTCACCCTGTATAAACGCAATTTCACATTTGAAGAAATATTTTAGGAAAATAATTTACTTTTGGATGAGCCTCTTTTCACAGTTCCATTTTCCTAGTCTAATTTATTTTCCCCAAACTCTTGATGCACTTATTGACTGTGGTCGACTAACGAACGCTAGATTACTCGTATGTTTAAAATGAACTGAAGAGAGAGAAAAAGTATGTCCGCTTAGAGGGAGCTACTGTGATGAAATAACCCGTACTCCTCACTTTTGATGATTAAGTGATTCTGGCTGGATGGCTATGTATGTATGCATCGCGCGTACAGGCC
>VCCN01005463.1:70341-80765 GCA_006491835.1 Architeuthis dux | reverse complement strand
CACGGCACGGCGGTATGAGGAAAATGATAAGGTATGTCTATGAATTTTGGCACCCTTCGTATTAAGGTAAAGCTGATCCCAGACCAGGCTAGGTTAAAACAGATGAGTTTGAATATACTTTTTCGCGCCAAAGTGGCATTGTGCTAGGATCCTCTTAAAGTAATACAATTGTTTTCAGATCGTCAGTTAGAACCCAATAATTGAAAACTTCCGATACAAATGTACGACTGAAGAACATGAGATCTTGACATCAGTACCTAATGCCAAATCGACGATGCTTGTGTATGTTATGATATACACTAATTTCTAACCAAAATATCGCTTTCTCTGTGATCAGTCTAGCGCTTCAAAATCCACAAACGTCCGAGGATACAACTGTTGACAAATAATGAAATTCTGTGATTAATCATTATCATTATTCCAAAAGTTATTTAGACTAATATCATCATCCTTGCTGTTTTTACCATTACGTTTCAGCCGATCTCTTCTTCGATTACACGATAGGTTTCTCTTTTTCCTTGTCTAGGTTTCCGCGTCAAATATTCCCAAAGACTACGGCACTCTGATGTATTTATTCTGACTCAATTTTTCTTCTAAAACCCACGCGAGTCCTTGTCTTTTTAGACATCAGTACGTGCCCATGACCTTTTATTGCAAAGTCTTTAGACTGTCATTTTTGGATTGCCGTTGTGCCTGAAGGCTGGCAACGATTCAGCAGGATGTATTTAGTATATCTAAAGTACGACGGCGACTGGTACCATGTAACACAGTTCTCTCTCTCACTCTCACTCTCTGTCTCTCTGTCTCTCTGTCTCTGTCTTTCTCTCTGTCTCTGTTTCTCTCTGTAGAGAGGTACTGCCAAAGTTGGGACTAACCCAATTATATTATAAAATGATACAAACTCAGGCCCGACTCATTTTCGTGTAGCCTAAATTCTTTTTAATTAAAAGTATATTACATATCGGCGTTGTCGTCATCAGCTTGGCCATTGCTGTTCACTGCTGACAGTTGGCCACTACGTTCCTGATAGTCGCTTTCCACTGAGCCGTGTTGGCTGACAGATTATTTCAAAGTTGTCAGCCCACTTCGCACCCCAACCAGGCAAGATACTACGGCCGACGACGGCAAGGGGACGACAGTCCTTGTGGCACTTCTTCTTTGAAGTCATCACGGGAGTTCCTCGTGATCTCCTCAATTGTGGCTTTGGCCAGCTCTTAAGAGTCATGTAAGGAAGTCTTTCAGACTGCATTCGTAGAATATGTCATTTAAGTATTCCTCTGGTGAAAACTACTCTGAATGGAGGAGAAACTTTTTTCAAGAAAAAGCGTCACCAATCTTCTGCGTTTGGCACCTTGTTGTCCTGCCATTTCGTCCGCAGGATATGACGCATACATTTATCGTCAATGCATCGATACTAGCCTCATCTGATTCATGCAGTGGCCAAGTCTTCCATACATACAAGGTTGAGCAAACCACTGCGCAGTAAACTTTTCCATCAGTGGCAATATTAACATTTCTCCTCTTCCAGAGGCAGTCTGTTATTGTAGGCCACATTGGCTTTAGCTATCCTCGACGTCACCTATAGGGGAGGCTCCCCCACCGGAAGTTGCGATTTTACTGCCGAGGTACCTGAATCTTGGGAGGATAATCTCCAAATGACAACCAACAGTGATCAGGTTAGTAAAGTGCTGGATGGGAATTTCATTTCATCCTTATATAATTCAGGAGTCATTCCTTCTTCTCCAGCAGTTTTGTGTCTTTTCAAGGCACATATGACTTGATGAAGTTCTGAGGTTGTTTGGTGGTTCATCAGACAAGTTGATGTACGACTCTGTTCTATGGTCTCTAGCTTGTATAGTGAGTGCACCGTGCCCAAATTGCTGTTCAAAACGATCAGCCCAATGGTCCAGACTCCTTTTTCGTCAGTAATCAGCACGCCATTAGCTTAAGTGATCACCTAGCTGCCAATAGCATTTTTCACTAATCTGAACAGTCTCCTGAATCACCAGCTATCACCACTCTCGCCATTTCTGAGGCTTGAATTCGCCACCACATTTCATTAACATGGCGAATTCTGCGACGGAAGTTACAAGTGATTATTCGAAATACAAATGATGTGTATTCCTGTCTGCATACTTTTCAAGGAGGTCATTTTCCCGTGAGGAGCATTTCGTAGTAGGCTCTCTATGGACTGGTCACTCAGAAATATTCTCTTGGCATTAGATAAGACGTGGTAGTGCTACGATTAGCATGCAGGTTTCGAAACGAAATGAAATCGATCCATGCTAAGTGTAAAGAAATCTGCCCTCTGTCAAAAATAGCCTCGTGTAGTAAACGCATGATTAAGTTGAAATTTCGAGGGCTTTTCACGTTTTCATTATCGTTGTGAAGCCTTAAGACGAAGCTCAGTTCATAAATATGTGTGAACTGATATTAAATTAAAACTTTTACAATGAATAATCTCGCTAACAAGATGAAAGGTTTAAAAAAACATACGAATGAATTCTCATATTTCATATATTTTCAAGCAAAAATATCGATATCTCATTTCATTAGATTTTTTTTTCTCTTTCAATATATATATATGAAATACGTGAATTCATTCTCATTAAAATTATACTCACTTCTTTCTGTAAAGTATTTGTTTGGTAACATGGATATGTCTAGTTTTAGAAATACTTATTTTTAAGACACGTTAAGTCATGTTAGGATAATCACAACAGTTAATTTCTTATGTATTATATGTATATTTTAAGTCTTTCTTTTTTATGGGGACGCTTAGATTGGTTTGGCACAATAGTGGGTCACCACTGAGAATTGAACTCCCGAGTGCCTGCTGTTATTAAACATACGTTCTCTTTAATAACAAAATATGAAGCCAAGATTTCAATGTAAAGATTTGCTTCATACCAGTTGAATATTTTTCTCATGATCAAAATTTAAATTGTCTTTGATTTTTTTTTTGAACGACTTCAACGTTATCATCACTGAGCATCTTGTCATAGTTTTTATTTCAATAAAGCTTTAAAGTAAAGAAAACTTAACTGACACATCTTTTGAGTCCTGAGATTCTCAAGATAAGTGAGGTTTGTAATACACACATGAACAAAGGAAAACTATCCCATACTAAGATAAATAGCATCTTCTAGAAGCAAACAGTAAAAATTAAGCTCACGCAACCGGGAAAGAACATGTTTCCTATAAATAAAACATTCTCTAAGTTTTGCTATGCCTTCCAAAGATTTCCCTCAAATTACAAGTTAAGCATCGGGCTACATTTATGAGGCACTCGAATTCTCTAACAATGGCCAGCATAGTGGCGCTGATAGTGCAGTTTAACGTGCTAGTTTGACTGGCTATCAACAGAGATCTGGCCTTATAGCGAAGATGGCTTTGTCCAACAAATATCAGAAGCCAATTAGACCAGAACACTGACTGCAGCGGCTACTCACCATAAAGCCCTTGTAAAATGCTGATTTAGAACATGAACGAGAATATGATTAGTTATCTAACTATGGCTTGTGAGACTAACTCGTTCGCCACTGCAGCATGACAAGTGTTAATGAGAAACTATTCGTTTGCGTTAATAATGATTCAATGAGTTTAATTTTCACATGAATGTACTACATATATGTAAACATTTCGAAGGAGATTGAAAGAAATATCGTTCAAAATGTAATATAATAATCAGAGCAGAGATGAGTTTATTAATTCTGATCGAAAACTGATTTTTTTCAGGGCCTATTTATAGCTGATCGCAAAGTATTAATGTCCAAATTTTACCAATTACCAGTGACCAAAATATTCAAAAAGCATGTACCAAGTGAATAAGTAGATTTAATCCATAATGTAGTCAAAACCAAATATTTATGACCAAACAAAAATGAAAATGTATTTTCCTTTCCATTAGTGAGTGCTATTATGTAATACTTTTTTGGATGCTATTATGTAATGCTTAAAAAAAGGATATATAGACTTAGTTCTTTTTAATAAGAACATTCAGTATATATATTATTCAGACTTTTTAAATTCTTTTATAAAAGATTTATCTTTTTGCTTTTTTTCCCCATTTCGGGAAAAATCAACAAAAGATAAATCTAATAATGTCTAGACAACAATACTGTTAGATTTCAATTCTCAAAAGCTTATGTATAGAACGTCTTCACAAGCCTGAAGAATTCACAACGACCATCACCCGTTTACTCCCTCGTTAAAACTATTTTTCGTCCAATTTAAGACCTTTTCTCACAGAGAGACATTTAAACAACCCCAATTCCCACATACTATTCTAAAGAAATTTCATTTGACCTAGACTGAAGAATTTTTTTCTTCAACTAGTAACCTCTTTTGACTTGGAAAAATATAATACAAGTCTTTTTTCTGCTCGATACCTTCCAAAACATGTTTATGATATGGAGGTGATTGTAGCATATTTCCTTTTAATGATTCTGGAAAAAAATAAAGCTGTTTTTCTTTTCTTTTTTTTTATCGAAATAAATATTCGAATTCTACAGTTAACTGCTATGGAAACACTAATGTTCAAATGAATAATTAAAATCGTAGTCATAAAATCAAAGTACACAAAAAGGTGGAATTTTTATCGTCACATATTCGAATCTGAGGGATAGTCGATAGAAATATTCTTTAGTGTAAAATACACTAAAGCTAAATAGATGCCACTGCTTTTACGAGTCAAAATTTCTAAATTCGTTCTGGATTTTCAAATTCCTAATAGTTGTATGTCTAAATTTGTGGCCAACAAATCGCTTGCGTTCTGACACTGCACTGATTATAAAAGACATGGGAGACAAGGGAAAATAGTTCTCTATGAATGGGAATATGTTTAATATAATATCCAGACGCGTAATAATTTAATCCCGTTTCTGAATTTATGAACAGATTATATATAATTAATGATTATCATTTATTTTTATATTAATCGATTCATAAAAAAACAAAACAAAAATACTCCTTGTTCAACATTTTTTTCTTTTGGGCGCGAAATATAATTTTAAAGACATATCGATTCTGTGTTTGAGTCTAGCATAGCCTAATTTCGAGGCATTCATCTTCATTGAAACCAGCGATTTAAGTAAAAGAATCATTTATTTGCATTTTGGGATGGGGGACTTCAGTGTCTTTTGTGACAAATAAAACTTTAAGAACTTTTTGCCAATTTTTTTTCCCTCCCGAATGATTTTAACATTCGTTCGGAGAAGTGTTTTTCTTTCTTCTTTTTTCCATTGTAGGTGATGGATTCAGTTGTCACTCTCATACACCAACAAGTCTGCTTGGAGTAAACTACCAGTCATGTTTTTTGTTTTCCCTTTTCCTATAGCAGACCTGTTAGGTATTTTATTTATTTTTTACTTTCTTGTGTTCTATTGTCATGATTATTATTTTTAAAATGTTCATTTGTAATTTCATATGACACGTTTTATTTCAGGGTCTTCTAAAAAGTATTTAAATGTTCTATCTCGTGCACTCTTCCAATTTCCTCCGAACAAAGAAAACAAAGAAAAATCCAATTTTCCTTCGGTCAAGAAAACAATTTTTCCCAAATAGTCCCGAGAGCCGTCAGTTTGCATTGGCTATTCAACCCCCCACCCACCCCACCCACAGACACACACACACTCCGTTATTTTTGGTTCACGGTACCAGAAAGTTTTTAAAACGTCAATTGAAAATAATTCGTCAGCCTGCGTCAGGTTAGTAAGATGAATGGCCTCCGTTTTGTCTCTACAGACAATGGAACGACACTGGGCGCATGTTTGGGCGAAGCGTATTGAGATCCTTGGATGCCCAGTCGTCAGAATCCCCCTCTCGCTACAAAAAAAGACATCAAATTGGGCACCAAACCGCCTTAAGGACGCTCCACTCCCTGGTTTGGAACCAGAGTTGTCCTTCTCCTAGACCTAGGTTGCCTTCCCAAAGCTAGAGAGTCCAATCTGCCCTGCTATTTTACCCATAGCTGGGGGGAAGAGATGGATTCATGCCTTTCCCAACGGCATTAATGCGAAGTGAAGATAAACAGCCTCGACCGGAGTTTGAACTCTGGTTAGTAGGATAATTGCGTATTTACGACCATCGCCAATAGCCAAAGCTCAGGTAAAAGCCAGAGGATATCGAACGCTGGCAGGCCCTCCCCACTTGGAATATTGACACAACACAATCTCTCACTTGGCCTAATCCTGAACTAAGATCGTCAATTTTCCAAATTTGGTACTACCATAGTGTGCGGTCTACCACAGTATTTGTACAGTAATCTGATGTCTACCAAGACCCTGAATGACCCGATTACTTAGTGTAGACCACTTGCAAGGGACTCATGATTTGTATTAAGCATTAAAATCTATGTATCTACCTTCGAGCTTTATTAATATTTAATGGACTTTTTAATTTTATTTATATTAAATAAAACATTTACCTACTATGCTATTTAACCAAATACAATAAATAAACCTTAAATTATCTTACATTTTTTTTTACTATTCCTTAGACTTTTGTTCAGTAACTTAGTATTTATATTACGCATGTTGTAATTAGCTTAGATTAATAAAATATTTGATTTTTAGTTCTTTTTATTAAATAAAACATTGCGTTATTGCTTTCCATTTTTCTTAAAACCGTTGAATTTCCATTAAAAAACAAATCTTTCCATAATTACATTTTTTTTTGTTTTATTTACATTAAATAAAACTTTACGCGTTTCGCTTGAATTTTATTAATTAAAATCGAAGGTAAATATGTGAAGTTTATTTAATGTAACAGAACGGAAAACTATTTTGAATATTAATAAAACTCGATGGTAAGCACATAATTTTCTATTCTAAGTAAATAGAATTGAAAACCTAATAAACATAATTTGTGAGTAATTACATTAGGTTTTATCGAATTTAGATAGAATTAAGAAACCTAGTGAATCGTAATAAACCTGGAAGGTAAATACACAGTTTTATTTAATGTGAATCTACACGCACATACTTCAATTTTGTTTTTATCATACTCTGTAAATATTCCAGGTAGTAATAAATGTCCCGGTAGACCGCGCGCTAAAGTAGCACCGGAAAATGATTGTGAAATCCTGAGTGTCGAGGATTAACAGCCGCGATTATTCAAAGAGGCCGTTGCAACAGAAGTTCCGATTTTCAGGATCGACAAATTCCATTCCAGTTCCAAAAGCTAATGTTAGTTGGCTAAAGCAACGAACGGTAGCATTACTTCAAGCCAAGTTAAATACAATGGAGATAGAAAATAATGCATGGGACAGACGACACATATTTTGCTTTATGCAGAAAAATGCTGACTAATGTCGTGTTAAAACCAGCTAACCAAAATGTTAGCCTATGAAAAGAACTCAAAAATTTAATTACAGAAATTACCGGAATCGATTTTTATTTTGACCTCATCTAACCATGATTTTGGTCGAATAGTCTGATTGATCTATACTCATTTTTACGTAACGTTCAGAGTTGTTTGTGTGTGTAACTAACCCTGTTAGTCACATCACTGTTAAGAGCAGATGCGATGTGTATATATAATATACACATATATTACGCATATTCGCTCTGAAATCTATTTTTCCTGTTTCTCTGTCCGTAATAATAGACTCTTCCACTTAAAGTTAAGAATTTTGCTGATGAAAATATATCCTACCCACCATTTGAAATCACCAACTACATATTGTCTCAAGCTCCTGGTAGCACAGCGGACATACAGCAATAGTCATAATGAATCGAATATATATTCGATTTACCAACTCCAGTGATTGACTGGCGGATTTTATCATTGAATAATTTATTAGCTCAGATCTTATCATTGAATAATTAATTTGGTTCGATTTTTATCAGAGCTTAATTCATTTAGCGAAGACCAGTCTACAAGAACATGAAAATGAAACTAATTTCACGCTTAGGTTTCGATTCTATAATTTCAAAGTACACAATAAAAGAGTTGCCGATAATTCACATTTTTTTTTAATTGAAATATATTATTTACCATCACTTCATGTGTGTGTGTTTGAATATAGTACAACGTTCTTCTGCCCAATGGAAGTTCTCGAAAGTGAAAACGGTTAAATGAAGCTTTGCGAAACCTTACTTCGTGTTAAAAGAATTGACTTTTGGACTACGTCGAGTATTATGTAGACCGTTATATAGCAACTCTCACGGACTATTTTTACGCTCTTTTAAAGCGTATTGCAATAATTATCTTCTTTGAAAGTTTAATTTCGCTTATCGTTTCTCTTGGGAATTATTTTCAAAGAAATGTAATATTGTTGGAATTCAAAGGATATTTTATTGAGATTTTATAAATTAAAATGCGGGGGGTGGTGACTTGAAAACAAACGATTTTCTTACTCTTACTCTTAAGAAAATTCATTCAAAATTGAATACATCCTTAACTGTTTATAGAAATCGGCCCATTAATATATTTTTGGTGGAATTTTAAGATGTGTGCGTAAATTGGGCTCGAATTTCCTAATGCAATTTCTACTAGTTCACCGGTTCGCGAATGTAGACACATTTTCAATCTCGGTTATCTCCGGTTTTTTATTTTCTACAGAAATAATGTTTAGTTGATAATTGTCTACAATCTTTCTTCTATTAATAACACACAGATTATTACGATACAATTAATAGATTTCAAGTTAGACATTTTAATCGACACATGTCGCTTTTTGCCAAAAGTCCGTGAGAGTAGCTACCTTTTATATTTTCATGCTAGAAAATCTTTCTATATAAAGAATTAAATTAATTATAACACTTGTGTAATAAAGGCAATGCTTTTTGGCGTAGAAAGTGGTTGAAAATGCATGTTTGGGAGGACATAAACGGATTCTTTCATTAGTCTATTCTTGAGCTCATTTTAAACATTTATTATTATTTTGACTGGTTTAACCTTGCTCTTAATATTGTCCCTGGTTCTTCTAATTCAATATACATTTTATATGAGCGTGTTGTTTATAATCGAGAGCATACCTGTACACAAGTACGTACTTTAATGTAAGTAGGAGTGCTTACTTCTGTGTTAGTTGTAATTTTCATCGCCCAGTCTTACTATTTCTGACAAAAAGAAAACAATTCTGTACATTCATTCCCCGTATCCCTTACAAAAAGCGTAGATCTTCCGTAATTATCTCTCTTTGCATTGCTTAAACATTCTTTCGACTTAAATCATATTGAAGGATATCCGTATATGTCTAACATAAGAATCTTAAAGATACTAATCCACCTTCCGTTTTCAGTATAATAGTCGATAGGTAGATTTTTTTTTACGTTAAGTCTAAGATCTTTCTGTTCTTTCTCGCCTTTTAAAAGCAACCATAATGGAAATAAAAAGAAAAATAGCGTGGCAAATCGTTAATTCTTTTCATTTCGTCGGTTCAACTGAATAGCTTCGGCTTGACGAGTCACTTGGTCAATTAAGAATCAAATTTTAACGTTTGAGCTCTCGATGATAAGTTTCGTAACCATGAACTCAACTTTGAAGGAAACTTTAAAAGATTCTACGAACAAATGCTACGAGTTTTACTCTATCCTGGGAAAGCAAAGGAGAGTAACCTTTCGAATGTAACCAGTTGTGACACTCCTTTAATCCATCTCTTGGCTGATCGGTCTCTTTGCTGATCGTCTTTGACCGTTGTTTCTGGTTCGATGTTTCTGGTCAGTCACGATGATCCAATGATAATCTTACTAATCTAATTCATCAAATGTCCGTCTGTCATCGCATAACTCAAGAACCAGAACAACATATCCCCATGACATTTTCTGTGTGTACTAATGGGATCCCGGAGCAGGTTGGATTTTGAAAATTCCAACACTTTTGAGTTTTTAGATGGGGGTTCGAATTACAATGTAAGTAGTAAGCTAAATTGGTCCTTTATTTTGTGTCCGGCTGCGTTCACGTTTACCTACAAATGTACTATCTTACTACAATTCACCAAATGTCCGTGTTAGCAAAACTCAAGAACGGCCACAGCTACGGCTACCACATTTTCTGTGATTACTAATAGGACCTCACAAGTTAGTTTTTGAACAATAAGTTTTTAGTGGGTGTTCGATGTACAATGAAAGTATTATGCTAAATTGGTCCCTTATTTTGTGTCCGGCTGCGTTCACGCTTACCTAAAAATGTACTATTGCTTTAATTCATCAAATGTCTGTACGCCCGTCTGTGTTAGCGTGTCTCAAGGGGGGCTAGATCTATAGTCACCAATTTTCTGTGGTTTCCAATGGGACCCCAGAGCATGTTTTTCGCGTATTAGTCTTTGAAAGGTTTTCCCTGATAATGATTCCATGATTGCATTCCATATATATATCTATACAATACTGATTCTATTTTTAATGTTCCTTAGGATGTCCTCTTTCAGAAAAAATATGGTATATGTATATATCTCCATCAGGAATTAAATCCACAATCCA
>VCCN01005463.1:40002-60177 GCA_006491835.1 Architeuthis dux | reverse complement strand
ACCATAAGATTCAAATTAAGCTCGGTTACCATAAGATTCAAAATTGTGGTTCGCCCGATAGCTTCTTGATTCGAAACCAGCTTTCTCTTAACAATTTTAGACCCGTGTTTTGTTCACTTGTTCAACACTGAGCGGCTCCGAACTAGCGCAAATATGTGAGTCGTATATCAAAAGCGAGACAAGGGTTAAGCGTACTTTAACTAGTGCGAGCAGGATTTAGGGCAAGGTCTTTTGACTAATTCGCTATTTGTGCTATACAGTTACATGAATACTGTGTATAGATAGTATGAAATGAATGTTGCATGGCTGACGAACGTGAATCAGCTGCTTGCTAATCACAAGTACATTACGGATAAGTTTACCATAGCATGTGCTGAACAGTTTAGCGAAAACAAAATTTAAATATGTTCTATGTGTATGGTTTTACAGTCACCCAAAGACTCTACAATTTGGAAGGTGTGGGAGATATTCGTGCCATTTTAAAATGATGCATCGAGTAGTAGCATGTTATATATTATAATATTTTCTCCAGCAAACTTTACTTATCTTGTGCTATGCGTTTTATTAATTGAGTTCGATTAAGTTGTGAATAACAAATAACAATAATAACAAAGAGTGTTTCGGAGGATTGAACTCCTTGTTGTTGTTTGTTATTAACACGAATTGTCGGCCGATCCATTCTACGGTCTTCTTCAGGTGTGCTATTAGAATGTTTCTCTCCAATGGCAGCTAAGCTTATAACATAGGTTTCGGGTGTTTTCCTTTCCTTGTCCCTGTTGAGTAGGGGAAACCACATCGAGTTGAATTCCGCACTTGTCTGACATACACTCAGCCGACATGCTGATGTATGTTGCTTCTTTGATTTTTTTCTCAGATTCCAACGGCGTTCCCTGTCTATGATATGGACTTTATAATTCTTCCCACATTTACAGGGAATATTATAATTGCAGTTATTGGTCAGACTCAGATCTCGTTGCGGATCCACTCTGGTGAGTTTCAAAGAGTGAAAGAACTACTAAAAGTCACCCGGATGTTATGATAACTACAGGCCCTTTGTATCCGTTCTGCTCTCATCTTCACATATGGGATTTGGATAGTGGCAACACAGATGATATTCTTAGTGGTGTTTTTGGTGCCCCCCATTCACTTCTCTTCCTGTTGATAACGTGGGATGGGTATCTTTTTCGCCTGGACGTATAACTTATATTGTCTAGTTCCTCCTACCCTGTTGTAGGGTCACTGCTGAGAACTACTGCCCGATTTTTTAAACAACTAACTAACCCGTTCTTAACACAGGGGGGTTTGAATTACAATTCAAATGTAGACCCGTATAGGTAGATTTCTTGCATACTGCAGTACTATATCCACCTACTGTACGGGTTACTAGTCTGTCCAGAAAAGGGAGTTTGTTGGTGTCTTTTTCTGTCATGAACTGTATAGATTATCTGATTGAGTTCACATGGTCGAAAAGGACTTGTACATCAACATGAATATAAACGTGTCGTCCACGTATCTAAGCCAGGTTTCAAAGGTAATGAGCTTAAGGCCAGATCTCCAAGAAAGGGGAAAACCCGAATCCTACGCTATAAGCTTTGCTGCTATTGGAGAGAGAAAATTCTGTTTACCACCATTACATTCAGATAGTACACTCGAAGAGGACCGTAGGATGGATCGGCCGAAACGTCGTGTTAACAACACAAACAACAAGGAGTTCACTCGTCCTAAAAACTCTTTTAGCGCTATGGCCTTTTTGACCATATAGTAAAAAGAACACTACCGCCAACCAAAGGTTTCTTCAGTTTTTAAGTTGGTCCGGCTGGTCTTTTTAGGCCGATATATCGCTCGTGTAGTGTGTTTGGCTACGTTAACGAGTCCGATATATCGGCCTGGCAGTGCTGTAAGAGTTAAACTGGCGCCTTTTTAAAACTCTAGAAATTATAACAAAGTTGCATAACTTTCTTTCCTTATTCCTGTAATATGGAAAGGTTGGTTGCAATGCTTCTTTAATATGGTTAAATAGGTGGATTTTTAAAATTTGATATCTGATCTAATAATTACTTTGAACAACATTTTAGCGTCCATAACTTTATAAGTGATAGACGCAAGAATGTTTTAATTTTAGTTTTACATTTTTTTTTTAAAAGAAGTAGTAATATCATCTTGAATTTTTATTAGATGAAGCATTGTCAACAATTATTAATTTTTGACTAGTATTTCTTTAATCTTAATTTCAGTTGCTTTTCATCGCAACTACACTATCATTGGATTTTACACTAGATCAGCATTTAAAAATGTATATCCTGTTATGGATTTGAATGTGCGTGTGTGACGTAGTAGTGGTTGATAGACTGTCAAAGGGACTATTTTAAAAACAATGACTATTACCAGTGGTGGGCACATCTAACCGAAAAGTTAGTTTCGATAACCGCTAATCCGATAACTCAAAAAGTTAACTTCGATAACGCTAAACCGATAAAATTTAGCGGAAGCTAACGATAACCGATAACTTGTATTATATGAATTTAGCTTCGGTTTCGGTTCTAAAACCATTAGCTTAGACATAGTTTTCCAAAAATAACTTTAATAATCTAATTAATTCATTCACGCTGGCTTGGCCCCCTGCTTCTGCTCCTTCTCCATCGCCTCATCATGATGCTGACTGTCCTTCATGAACATCAGCCTCCCAAAGTGGGCATCTGACAGGGTGGTTCTCATGGCCCTCAAGATGTCCTTGCCTATGGAGAACAGGTGCTCAACTGTAGCACTGGGCGAGATGGCTGTGTTGTACTGTGATGAACAGGTCGATCAACACTTGCTCAGAAGGCGACATCAGTCAGGACCTCCTTCGAGCCAGGTATTCACCAAATTCTGTGCCTGGGACTCCTGAGGCTGAGTTGATGCTGCTGAAAAAGATTAGACATTTGCTTACAAAAAAATTATTTTACTTAATTTATCTAGTTAAAAATTCGTCCATTAATAAATAAGTATCGAACATTTTATTAAAATCGAATAATATGCTGGTTTTTGCCAGATTTTTAATTTCCCATGGGTCGATTTCACGCGGAATCATTGACAAACAACGTCTTTAGTTTGCTTAAACAGCGACAACAGATTAAGCTGACTTTATCGTTTCGTTTCGTTTCGACTATAAAATGTGGCTAGGAAATAGCTAGGAAAATTCCGGCGATTATCTTGCGCGCGATGAAAATGCCGGATACCGGTTACCGGTTGTGATTATACTTATCCAGCCAGAACAGACGAAACCGGCCGTGGAAGGCAGCTAGCACTCCTGGTCTTCTAGAAGGGGCCCAAACCTTTTCATGATGCCTGACAGTATCACGTCTACCACAGGGTATCCGGTGAGTTCATAGCAGGAAAATTCATTGCAGGCGATTTCATAGCCAAATTAATAGCCGTATCTATTTCATAGCTACTTTTCATAGCCGAAACATAGCAGGATAAATCTGATGTCGCTAATCTATGAAACTTAATGGAAACTTTGGCCACGTATCAAGCAGCATAACAGCGTAAATAATTTGACTACGTATTTTTAATCATTGTTTAATTTTTACAATGTTATTCAAAGCTTTTGGGGGCAATAAGTTAAAACAAATCTTTTTAAATAAAGTTGTGTAGTAATTATCACTGAAATGATGAGGTCAGATAAAAAGGAAATCAATGCCATGCGATTCGATTCCAAAAGAAAACAATTATAATTTTGTAAAAATAGTTAAAACTACATATTCTTTTTTTACAAAAATAAATAAATACATAGTTTTAATTTGATCAAAAGTTTCAATTAAACAAAAGATTAGAAAATGGTGACAGTTTTTAACGGGTCTCATAATTTGAATGTGTATTATTAAAGCTTTCTTTTGTATCCATTCCAAAAAATAAATTACATGGTATCGAATTTTTGTTTTTAGTTTAGTTATGAAAGTTGGTATGTTTTATTTTTCGAAATTGTATGAATACCAGCAACAATGTGTTTACTATTGAAAGAAATGACTCTAAAACGTTTTTATTTTTAGTTTCATGTAGCATAGTAAAGTAAATAATTTAAGTACGTATTTTTAATCATTGTTTTTAAAATGTGTTTTTTCGGATCTCTGAGATTAACAAAAAAATTAGATTTAATTTTTAAAATGTTTTTTTTTTTTTTTCGAATCCAATCGCATGGTATCGAATTTTTCTTTATCGGACCTCATCATTTCAGTGATAATTACTACACAACATTATTTAAAAAGATATTTTTTAACTTATCACTCACAAAAGCTTTGAATAACATTGTAAAAATTAAACAATTATTTTACTTTTACTTGATACGTGACCAAGTCTTCATTAAGTTCCAGAGATTAGCGACATCAGATATTGCGAGAAATCGTTTCAGCTATGAAATAGACACGGCTATTTATTTGGCTATGAAATCGCCTGCTATGAATGTTCCGTAACCCCTTCCAGAGGCCTTTGGACTTGACCTCCTTCAACTTCATGCCGGTAGCCGCTCATTTCTTCACCAAATCGTCTACATTTTATGCATAAAAATATAAGTACAATAATAAATAAGACAAAATAATATACTCAAATGATAAGAAATAATACAGAATATGAATAAATATATTTCCCTAACATTCATCAACCATGTTATTCGGGTTTGTTCCAGTTCGCTGATTAGCGGAACCGTGACCACCACGGACCTTCTCGGAAGTAGTTCTCTTTCACTTTCAATGCTTCGGACATTTGCAATTTTCTACTTTTTGTCTTGTCTCAAATTTCTGATATCTTCGGTATTAATCCTAAGTAAGTAAGTAAGTACACTGTGGTGACGTGAAACCATGCACAGCTGTCACGTGATCTCCGAAAAAACGTTCTTGCTCTCCGTATTAATGACTCCAAGAACAAAATTACGAATATTTTTTTTTGTTTTGTAGATATCATCTGATTTATCTCATCTGTGGAATCAGGACTGGGCGCAATCAGTGGGAGAAAAGTCAATTGGTATATATTTGATCTGCTTTGAGTACGATTTCGTACATAAATCATTATTCGTTAGATTTATTTTATTTTATTTTTTGTCTTCGAAGCGTAAAAAGTCTTTATTTCAGGGATTTTTTTTCTCCGCTCAAAACAATATTTTTTAAAAATTACCATTTCTTAAATGTTTCGTTTACTTCATATTTTTTCTTTTTCTGTTTCTTTATTTTTTATCTTTTATGTGTTTAACATTATTTTTATTTTTTTTTTACTTTTTGAATAAAGTCATTTTTCTCATGCGACGTTGGAATCTGTTAGTTTTAAAAAGTGAATATTTAAAAAAAAATCTTTTTGGCATTTGTATATGCATTTTTCTATGTATATAAATCATTTAAAACAAATTTACACACACACACACACATATATACATATATATATATACATATATATATATATATATATTGAATTTATGGAAAAGTTAAATATAAAAAATAATAGAGACACACGCGTATGTATTTTGCGTGAGCATGATGTGACAACTGTCCTTTGACGAAAAGGACTCTGCATTAATCATTTAAAAAAACCAATTGAACACTTTGTATCTCATCCAACGGACAAATGTCAGCCAACCAGGCTTGACTCCAACCATTTTTTTTTTTGTATCATCCAACGGACACAAATGTCAGCCAACCAGGCTAGACTCCAACCATTTCTTTAAACCGGCACTGATGATCTTTATTTTTTAGGTATCTCTTCCTTAAATATGTTAATATTCTTCGATATTCCTAATAATTTGTTAGTCTCTCAAAATGAAAAGGAGAATAGAGTTCTACTCGAGTCTTTGCGAATAGTCGTTTATACGACAGTAAGTTTTTTTACTATTTTCTTATTTTTTGCAACGTTTGTCATAAATGTCGGATCAATTAATATGATTTCCATCATTGAACGGGTTTATATCCGTTTGCCTATCATAATCTATTTTTATCACTTTCAAGTTTGCATTTTTGACTATTAAATATCTAAATTCTTCTCCATGAATGTGATACCAATGTTTGTTGGTGATATATCCAGTCATTTTTCTCCTGTTAGTATATTTTCTTTAAAAACAGTAACAATACCTTTTTTTCAAAAAAGTAAGAAAAAAAAACTTAAATGTTTTTTATAAATGATCTTGCTGTGATATGAAAGGAATGGGTTTACTTTATTTCTGAAAAAAAATCAGTTATATTAGAAAAAAAAAATGACAAAGTGGTGCATAACAATAATAAAGAACTAGGCTTTCTTTTTTTTTTACATTGTCTTTAATATTAGCTGTACAATATATCTACATGGGACCATTTTTAAAACCACTGTATTTTTAACAGATGCGCCTTACCTGGTCTGAAGGACGACACGTACAAAGTGCAAGGACCTGAACACTTGGAGCTTATCAACAACACAATACCGCAATATACAGAAAATGGCAAATTGCACTATGACCACTGCCACATATACAATGACAGTTCCAATGTAAACGGGTCATTAGTAAGCTGCAATTCATGGGTTTTTGACGAATCTATTTTCAAGACATCAGTTGTTCAGCAGGTGAGATACCATATTTGGATATTCCTTATATGTATGCGAGACAGAAATTGAGAAATATTTATAGCTTGTTTGGTTTTGGCTTGTCTTACCACAGTAAACAAAGTACTAATTATTCGTTGCTTTTTACTTGGTGGTTGGCTATGTATATCGTATGTGATAAAGATTGTACGCTTAATCTACACATGTTTTATATTACAAAAATATACCTTTTGAATCACTATCCTTACATAAATCTATGCATCTCTGAAAAACTATTTTTTCTAGCTGACATAAATTTACGATATCTGTGTTTAAAAATAAAATATAGCGTAATATTTAGTTTCGTGGCTAAACCAATAGTTCTATTGATGGAATTTTATGTAACATCGGAAAATTGTAATAAGTTTTCGAGAACTATAAGTGGTAACAGATTTTAATATTCTTTACCGAGGAAGACATTGAAGAAAGGGTACTATCATTATTATACACTGATTTATTCGAACTATTGTTCTCATCTTTGTTGTTATAGGTACAACGTTTCGGTCGTTGTGATTATGACAACCAATATGAGGACAACAGTGAAATGAAATTATACGCTAAAAGATTATTAAATATTCTCGGCAAAGTCTTTTGACTAGTTTTGATTTAATTTTAACGTCTTAAAACTTAAACGACATTATATTGTGGGAACTAAAAGTGATGCGGTGATATAGAGGAATATATTGAACATAATTTCACTGCAATATCGTATGCCCGTTGTGCGGACATTGAATACTACGTGGTTGCATGCTTCAAGGACAGTTTTTCGCCTTGAAATCCAGCGCCATATGTGGCAATGTGGTCCCGCCGCTCGATAAGAAGAAACTCTCTGTGTTTCTGTGATTGCGTGCCATTATGAGATTCATGGTATGGATTACACGATGGCGAGTCTCTCCCCCAACTGGTTGCCTTCTTTAAGCATCAGCTTAAGGTGAAGATCAGGGTAGAGAGAAGGTGGTTACCCTCCTCGGAATTCGGCGAAAGGTTGTTAACGGTTTCACGCTTGAGTTAGCGTGAGAAGTGCGATTTTAGAGTGACATTTGATTGTGTAGCGTGAGAAGTGCGATTTTGGAGTGGCATTTGATTGTGTAGCGTGAGAAGTGCGATTTTGGAGTGGCATTTGAAAGTGATTGGTTATGGTAAGAGTTTTGTGCTCTGAAAGGACATGCCAGCCCAGCCCAAGTTAGGATAGAACTGCGTCAATTTTTATTTTGTTATAAATAAAACAGTCAACTAGAGCTTAAAATGTTGCGATAGTTAAATATTCCTTGTCCAGCTGAAAATCGGGATCGAACCAGACGTCGCAAGGCCCGTCCCTTCAACTGAATGTACTCGTGAGGGAGACATCCCTTCCACGCACCCAACCACAAACCAACATGCTTATCTCGGTTAATCCCACCCCGTCACCGGCTCATACAATCCGATTTCTTTGTGAACCTCTCCAATCTCGGCATTGCTCGTTACAAGCAAGGATACGTCGTCGGTATAGGTGGTGTACCTAGTTGAAGTGGTAGCACCAGGCAATGTGATACCGCCTAGGAACGGGTTAGCTCTCAGCTTGCGAAAGAATGATTCCAACAACCCATGTACAGCATGGGCGAAAGCGAACAACCTTGACGAATTGGTGAGGACAAGATGAAAGGTTCCCGATCTTACTCCGTCACTTCCACCACAGCTCCGAGAGACGGATAAAGAAGAAGAATTCAGGAACGAAAGGTTGGCTAAAATCCGGTCGCGGACAAAACGATGGTCCATCCTATTGAACGCCTTCGACTGTCGCCTTCTAGTTTATCTAGGATAGTTTGCACAAACTATCTTGAATAGTCCACCCCTTCACGACCCAAGTCTGCGCAGTGAATATCAAGCATAGCCTACCAGTGGTTTGCTTTTACCCTGGCCCAAATCTTTAAAATGTCTAATCCTATCCCCACTATGTTTGCTTTTGCTTAGCAACTTCACTACATCTCTGGTGAAGTGTTGAGGAACAATTCCGTGCGCCAATCAGTTATTGTTGAGTGCTAGAAAAAGGTATGGGAATGGGCGACAGCAATTCGTAGAGGAGACCATCGATGAGACTTGTCTGTGCCAAAGCTCTTTAGCGCTACCCGAATCTCCTCCTCAGTCACCTAAAGGCGAGGAAAGTCGGCCAAATAGGCATCGAACTGAGCAGAGCTCCTTGCTGAAGAGCTTCTGAAAGTAATCCCCAAATTCCCAGGAGATGTCTTCGTTTGTGATCAGTTGTCGTCTATCCGGCGTTGTGACTAGCGATATGATGATTTGTAGCGTCCAAACCTCTCAAGCACGCATTCAGCAGTCATATTCGTGGCCTCGGAAGTCATTGTTTAATCTAGCCCAAACTACTAGAGTTTGATCCTTTTTTTTATAAGTATGGAGGCCAGTTCTGCCTTAGCTGTGGCTATTTCAGTTATATCTGCCTTTCTGACATCTTGATCTACTAGTGCCATCTATGCCACTAGTCTATCTAGTCTCCTGTTATAATCGGTGGCAAACGACCACAGCCCCAGTCGATTCCCACATTAGCTTTAGTATTTGCAGGTGTATGAAATCCTTTTAATCCAATAAGGATATATTACGTTTTCAGTATCAAGTTTCGCTCTACGTAAGATTATCTGGAACCGGACGAGCCTATGATCCGCATAAACTACACCCTGAAAACTTTGACACCCTAAAAACCTTACTTACTCTCTTAAGATTCGATTGATGTAAATGGAGTGTCTTTTGGGATGTTCATTTTTTGAATTTATCGACAAGGTCCATCCTGTCAAACTCCAAAATGGTTTCACGTCCAAATCGTTTGGATGGCATTCCAATCTCTCGTGAACACTACCCGCCTCTACGACGCCGAAAAAGTTTTATTGCCCCACTAGTCGTTCGGTGAACGGAAAATACGTCATCCTATCTGGTAACACACACAACGCGCAATCTGTCCGTCGGATTAGCATAAACAAGATTACACGTCGCGTTCAAGGAACGGCTTACTATCCAAGAAACACCTCAAAATTTGCCTCTTCTCAGCATATTTTGATAGTCGTTGAGGTGTGTTTCTTGGATAGTAAGCCGTTCCTTGCCAGCCCAGTCAGCACACTCATATCACTAGCAATTAAATGTGTTTCTTTCATACAATATATATTCACACCGAGGCGCTGAAGATCACGAGACTCGTATATCAGCTCTCGGCCATTCAGATTTGCTAACCAGTGTTCGAAGACCGACTTGCTGTCCAATTGATTCTTCTCCCGTTTTGGTTTTAAAAGTATGTTTTGGGGTCACGCCTACGATGTTTCTCGGGGACATTAATTACGGGTGTTTGAAAACTGGGTCCCTCCCTGAACAAAATTGCGTTATCCTTTTTTATTATTTGGTGTGGGTGATTATGGGGAAGAGGAAGCTGTCGAGGGGGCTGCAACCTCGACTAACCCGGTTTTTGTCCTTGTTTTGGTTATTCTCCGGACTTCTCCCTAATTTTAACAAAGCGTCCATCTTTTCTTTGCCTGAACCACAGTAGTTGTTAACGACTTTGGGGCCTCTCCTATGGAACTGTTAGTGTCTCCCGGTTTAGGTCCGTATGGGGACAGAGGTGAAGCAGTTTGGACCTTCCTCCCGCCCCTTTCCTATCACCTGCCACTCTCCACAAGTCTACTCAGGGGTGGCCAACAGCTTCTTCGGCGAGGAAGACGACTCGGGCGGTGGGGCAAAGGCGTGATTGCTACAGACCCCTTTTTGACGGCGGAGGTAAACGAAAGGGGTTCTTGTGTATGGACAGCCGGTTTTACAGGGGCCTTGTTCCCTTGGCAAGTTGCAGAGGGGTGACTTCCCCCCGTCCCCACAGTGTCAGAATTCTTCTTGTGATGATGACCGGCAGCTTCCGGACGTCCACGTCCAAACATTTGAGAATGGGGTTTAAGGCTTTCCGATCTAACATAAGGTCGAAGCTCCATTATTCTCCACGCAAACGATCAGAGGTGACTCTGATACTATTTCCCCAAATTAGAGGAAATAAACTGCAAGGTGCACCCTTAATACACCGCGAATACTGTTACGATGGCCCAGGTATTCCACAATGAAGATGTCTTTGTACCCCTTCTTTGTTAGGGCCAGTCTTCTGTGGATGGGCAACAGTATGTCCCACATGTGGGGGGGGGGCAGTTCCTTTGACAGCTTGCTGCAGCTTCACACCCAGGTTGTTCAGTGATTTTATCACGTTGACTATCCAGCTGAAGAAAAATGAATTTTGTTTTCAAAAACTCCCAGAGCAACAATGAAAATTCCTTCCAAAAACCGCCAACTCAAAAATGGCTACATTGACAAATATTCAACCAATGAGAGCCGGTATCAAGGAAACTCTGATCGGCTCGCTCGGGGCCTACCGGGTGAGATAAAAGGAAGCATTTTACCGATAAAGACAGGCAGCAGTCGACTCCCCAAGGGAACGCTATGCCCCATACGATATATGTGTCTATAACGACACACTTACTTACGCACATAAGTGCGATCGACTAACACCCCCCAGCTATTTCACGCATACACCCAATCTCACAAACCCAACCTCTTTCGATAGTTCCCGAAAGAACATTCGAACCTCACACATCTTTGAACCTTATAAAACTATACTTGAGTCAACAGAAACTTTTTCACTACCCCTTTACTCTGAACACTCACTATTCAAACAACATTTTTCCAAACTTAACTAAATTCATCACATATATAAAACGAACTTCTGTTGTTATATGTTCATTAAATAAATATTATATATGTTGAACATATGTTTTTCTATTCATTCAACATTGAGCGTCATTTGTACCCTTTCTCTTGATACTTAAATATACAACTTATATACGGCCAATATAGAATTAATTGTTAGTGCTACATAGGAGTCAGATAATAAATGATTACACCAGCTACACGTGGCGCTACAATAGTAGCAGACTTTAGGTCGCGGAATATTGACAGACAAGAAGTTACCGACAGGACAGCAAATTACCGACATTTATTGAGATGTAACATTCATCGAGATACAATTTACCGAGATACATAATTTACCGAGATCTTTAAAGTTACAAAAAGGTTAAGAATTAAAAAGAATTTACTGAAACGAAAATATACTGAAAATTTAGCAATCGTTCGGCGCATGGCTCATGCCGTTTTCCGAAACCTTTGACGAAAAAGCGATACGTGACGAGAAAAAAGTTAAAAACTTATATAAGAATTATTTTTATTGTAAGAAATAGTTATCCCATTATTCGTAAGAAAGATGAAAATTTTTCAATCTACAAATTATATTTTTCATGTTTAGAAACGAAAATGTTTGTCTTTGAAAAAGTTGTTTCCAGTGTAAACAATGAGACGTAATAATTAGCATATAGAAAAAATAAAATTCAATAAAACTAGAGATTTTTTGTTTGGGAACTTGGTCGTTGCTTTTTTAAAATATAATATATTTAAAAAGCTTATTTTATGGATAAATATTTTAAAATGTTAAAAAAAAAACGCAACAAATATCTTAGCAATTTCTTTATACTAATGTTAATTTTGAATTTAAAGGCGATTGTGTGTGAAATAAACCTTTATTATTATTATTATCTGTAAATAAAATTTTTCCAGTTTAAATAAAATTATTTGTTTGGGAATTAAAAAAACAACCTCTATCTATAACTTACATCTGAAACTTAAATTTCATGTATCTTGAGTTTTTAGTTTAAATAAAAATGTTTATTTGTGAAATTTATTTTTAAAACCTTTATTATCATCTATAATACTTACACATGGAACTGTAATGTGTAATCGGAACTTATTGGGTATCTTACAGTTTAAACAGCTGTTTTTTCACGTCGTAGAGTCCCAAATTATCACACTTGTTGTGTAAAAATCATCAAAAAGGTAAGTATATATATCTAAAATTAAATTAAAAACGTTTAAATATGGAAATGACGCTGAACTACGACGGGAAAAATCAACTGAAGATACCACTTAGAGTTTATGTGGGTATGTTTATTGTTTAGCGTAAAGAAAAACAAAAATGTTTGAATATAATTTTATTTCATTTTGCCCTTCTCGGTAATTTGTATATCTCGATAAATTGTACATAGAAGAAACGTAACGGATATTTATTAACAACCCTGTCTTAATAGACAGCGGCCATAGGCAAAGAAAGACGATGAAGAAAGGGGGTTGTACATTTCAATAGTTGAGAAGAATTATGACCAATGGTGATAATATGAAAACTGTGAATAAACTCTATACAACAATCTAATAATAATACGTAATGATTGTTCGAAAGATTGTGTTGAATGCAAATTGATAATATAACTTTGGAAGTTTCATCAAAGTTATAGATGAGAAAATGTTTCTTGATTTAGAAGTTGTTCATAAAAATTCAGTAGAACCGAGGAAATTATAAGTTACTTGGTATGTACATGGTGGATTTGTGTTTGTAAAGACGCGTGAAATTAAGTATGTTTTCGTGTGAGACTGACCCCCAAACCAGAGTGTGTGAGAAACCTGTTGCTAAATCTTGATTGTTTGAAAGTTTAGCGCAAAAGAGAATTAGCGCGTTTGAATTGATACTGCTGTGACGTCACATGGAGTAATCCATATATTTTTTATAATTGTAAACAAATCCGGTTATTACTCCACATATAAAGTAATTTCGCCTTTTATTGACCTGAGTACAGTAGTTACATTGACCTCAACTCTCACTCACTTGAAAAAGTCTCATTAAAACTAAATTTGACGACGGCAATAAACTCTCCCGAATGTACTACTTGTGCATAAAGGGGGTGGGGGGCTAATATTTGCGGTTCTGCGGTGCCACACATTTTGCATGTTAAAGAAAAAAGCTTCATATAGTTGAATAACTTTCGAGTGGAAAATCAATGACCGTTCGGGAGGGTCACTTCCATGTGTTTGTCCCCCGCCCCCTTGTACCATCAGTTCCACTAAATGGCGAAAATAAATTTCTGTAAATCTTAGTTGTAATTTGTATTTTTCATTCACCATTTGTTTATTATAAATCTTTAAATAAAGCTAGCAGCGTGTGTGGAGAGTTCGTAGTTTGCTTGGAACTGATTGCACGTTTCGTAAATTTTGGAATTAAAAATTATTAAGTTTAATTATCTTGATCAAATACATTTTGCAAATCATGTATGAAGTGATATTTGATTTTTGTTAAAATATTTGCACTCAGAAAATTAGTCTAATATCACATATCTTTCACAAATATTTCCCATATCTTTCACAAATATTTCCCATATCTTTCACAAATATTTCACATATCTTTCACAAATATTTCACATATCTTTCACAAATATTTCACATATCTTTCACAAATATTTCACATATCTTTCACAAATATTTCACATATCTTTGTGGCACTGAAAGAGTAATTGAAACGATTGTAAATTAAGAAGGGATGTAATTGGTCAAAATATTAAAGAGCAGAAATATACCAGCAGAAGTAATTCTTACTGCTCTTACGTCCATAGATAGTTTTAACTGTGATACAGAGATCTAATATAGTAGACAGGGTAAAAAGCCCAACGATCTACGCAACTGCCTAACCTAATTTTTTTAAATGCTGAAATCGGTTCTATAGGTCATGTTAAGCCCAGACAAGTCACATGATTGATGACGTCATCAAAAGGGCTTAAATATTCTTTTAAATGCTGATATCTTCAGACATATAGATCCCAATCAGATGCAAATTGCATATCTAGATAGAGCGAAGTAAAACCTGAAGTCACATGATTGATGACGTCACTATCTACCAACGAGGCATGGACAACAAGACACGTGTCAGCTTCTTCATGGTTGCACTTATGATGCAGGAAACTGCCTTTTTTGTTACTGAATATCTCCAGCCGTAACTATGTGTGGATGATACAGTAAGCTTATACCTTCTGATGTTTCAAGGTACTTGGCAATGAGTCATATGAGCTCTTCCTTGATTTCTCCGCTATTCAGAAAACTTGCTATTTGCCTCCTTGCAACATATGCTGGTCGAATCTGTTTTTGGCTTTGAGGAACTAGGTATACAGGTATAGACATTGAACATACAAAAAACACTGGAAATTGAGAAGTAGGTATAGGCCATACTAGGGTGTAACCAACCAACAAGTTCATCATTTTAATAAATCAGCATATTTCTTCCAATAAAAAGATTGATTTCACTGTTTGCTACTTCCGAGTGCTGATGAGTGGGTCTCATGTCTTGTCAAACAAATTTGATTTGAGTATATATTTTATTTGATTAAAAATAATTTTGATTTTATTCATGTAAAGGCAAAACATTTTCACCAGATTTTAGAAAATGTTCTAATGTTTTGATCAATTTTCAGATTTTGATAGTAACTTAGATAATGTAAAAATAAAATAAATATTTTTTTTAAAATGCATGTATCTACTTATATAAAAATGATCAAAATATAAACACCTATTGAGATCATTGCTTTATCAGATCTATTAAAAATCAATTATTTTCAATATTTAAAATTAATCATTTCAGATGAACCTTGTCTGTGAAGATGGTATGCTGAAGTCACACTCTGTGCTATTATTCTTCGCTGGAGTGCTGATTGGTGTTGTGTCTCTTGGAAACCTCTCCGATTTGTAAGTGAATTGCATTTGTTTAATATGCACCTTTATCTATGGTAGAGTTATTGACTATAAGGTCATTAGACTTTTGAAAAAGTTAATTTAAATGTCCTATTCCTAAAATTAAAGTTGTACAGGTAGTCCCAAAAATACATACACAATTTATCAAACATTGAATGTTTTAGATAATGCATCATTTAAACATAAGATTTGTACAACTTTATAACATTTGTAAAACTTACTTTCAATTATAAAATGAAAAATAAACACTGTAGTAATAAACAGGTGTGTTGTGTTCTTGTTGTTCTTCTTGTTGTAGCTGTGTGGAATTAGAATGCGTTTCGATTCGTAATCTGCTTAAGCGTGTTAAGAAAAGAAGACAGAACAAGATAACACGTGTGATAGGATTGATTAGACTGGTAAGAAGTGAGCCTTCCCCGTTCCCACTTCCGGTTCCCGCTTTCTGGGACCGGAAACGGAATGGGGGTTGCTGGGAGCTTGCAGCGGCATGTTTATTGATATACATATATTTATATAAACATTACAAGGTGTATACATTTTTGTAAGAACACTGTTGCACTGTTGATGTCTGGATTTCATAAATGTTTTCACATTTCCAGTATCACTTCAGTAGAAATTTCCATTGTTCATATACTTCTCTTATTATTCATTTCGAAATCTACTTTTTTCTTGAAAAAGATATTAGTTATGTGCTAAGTGTTTGTGCATTTCTAGGAGGAAACTCTCTGTTAGATATTATCTATTGCATCACTATTAAGGCAGTGCTTTATATGTAAATGTAAGGATGACCTTATAAGTCATAACAAAGTTTTATCTGTTTTGGTGTTCGAATTTCATTGAATATAATTCATTGTTTGTAATAACTGAAAAAGCACATCAGTTTTTGAAACAGTTTATGAGAAAAAGTAGAAACAAAATATTTCTATTTCTATTTCTCATTCACTTGTCAATAGAATTTCCCAATAGTGCAAATGTTGCTCAGTTTTCCTGCCTGTGATAAGTGCAACATATATTTTCTTCTTCATGGTATTTGGATTAAAAGCCTTAAACAACAAAATACTTGTGAATATTGTTCCACTACTAAATGAATATTTCCCCAAAAGCAGATGCATAACTTGATTTCTATAGATGTAATTTTGTTAGGTTACTTTTCAGCAAAGTGATCATATTTGTATCATGGATAATCATAATTCTGCAGTTTCTCCAGTATTTAAAAAAATGCATAGTATTTAAAACTTAATATGATGGTTAATATTTATATCTATTCAATGAACCAAGTTTGGCACAGAAGATTTGCAAGACCTATGCAAGCTAAATATTGCCAAAATCAGTGAAAAAATCATCTGGAGCTTTTCTCTGAATGTGATTCAGTTGAACTGTTTTACCTCAAATTTCACAGCACAGTGTAAACACTCATAATACCCCATTGGACAATTATTTCTCAAATTTTCCACGTATTTTTAGCTAAGAACCATCAAATGTAATTTTCCTCTTAAAAAGTTAAATACAGTTGAACCCATGATTTATTGCACAGTTCTTCAAACCTTTTGATCGCGACCCAATTTAATTTCATACAAAAACCTCACAACCCACTCACATATATCATGTACTAGCACCCTCATCTTGCAGAAACAGAAACTTAATATGATATTATCTTCTAACCAGTATGATACATGTTCAAATGTACATTTTGACTGAATTCTGATTTATAAACATAAACAAATAGCATAAACTCTTAGTTAAACCACTGTTGTCATTTTTTCAACATACCAAGGCTACTATTACAGATTTAGTTTAACACATTTAGTTTAACAAATAGATTATTGATGACAAAGGTAATAAGATTATTAGATATATTCATATTTCAAATATTAATTATTCCATTGTCACTTACATTTATTTATTCACTTATTTATTGTGAACCTGTGACCCAGTCATGGGTCGGGACCCATACTTTGAAGAACCCTGATTTATTGTACTTTGCATTAGGTAAAGACATCCTTTCAATGCAGACTTATGGTACATATTTGATACATGGTTAGTTTTATGAGCTCAACAGTCTGCAGATTAAACATTAACAGTTTATAGATATCACAGCAGATTAATTTCATGACTTGTCAGATTTTATCGTAGGTATTTAGCTTAATAGGCTGGATTTAGACTTGGCATGAGAGGTTGTAGAAAATTTAAATTTGGCAATTTACTACCACTACACCAAATTATGAATTGTTCTGAAAGATAAAACATCAAAATGGTTAGAACATAAGACTGATAGCTGAAAGGTTTTAGGTTCTAGTTATCTCCTTTTGATTTTTAGATACACTTTATCTGGCATGATATTTCATGTGAGGAGGTCCAGGGTAATAAGTCAGACACAATCCTTCAAATTTTAATCACTTTAATCATCTTGAGAAATATCTTTGTTTTTACTCTCATATAAACATATATCAGTCAGTCAGTCATTTTGTACACATTGTTGAAAGGTTGCTGAAATAAATTGGGTACTTTTAAAGTTATTCAATTTTGAAATGTGTTGGATATACAAGAGTTAAGTTGGAGGTGATGAAAATGGGAAATTATTTTCTAAATAATTCTTGGTAAAAATAGTCAAGGTTTTAATTACCAATTAAAATTACATCTTGCTGTACTATGGGTCAAATCATTCGTTTTATTTGGAGAATCAGCTTCTCTAAGTATATCATAATTAAGTGAATATTCTTCCAATCAAAAAAACTTTGGTGCCCATAATAAACAAAGCAAAAAAACAAAATGCCTTGAACATGTTGAACTTTGAAGTGTGTAAAGAAGGAATACAATTTTTAAAATTATTTCCTATGTAGTATTCAAGTGAATGGGTCAAATTCAGTTTCAAAGCATTTCACAGCTGAAAGGACTTCATTCTGATGACTGATTTCTCCAGCTTCATCATATTGATGTATTTCTTTAATTTCATTTTAGAATTGGACGAAGAACTGTTATGGCTTATTCCATCTTATTGCAAGGAGTTGCTGGAATTTCTTCTGCCTGGGCAACCAACTACTATGTTTTCTGTGCCCTCAGATTCCTCACTGGGATTGGATGTTCTGGATCCTATATACCCACATTTATTCTAGGTAAGCAAAACTTCAATATGCTTGCAAGCATAATCTGCAATATATATTTGTTATATGCACTAACCTTCTATTTCCACCACTGGACCAGACTCTTCCTTTTCATTACAATGGAGCAGTAACGAATAAAAAAAATCCTTCTAAGAATGAGGGATGCAAGAAAATGAAGTCTTTCATATTTTATGTTTAGTTTTTCTGAAAAGTTTTGGTCTTAATTTTCTAGATCTTCTAAAACTTTATTCAATCTCCACCTCTTTCTCACTGTGACTTTCTTTAAAAGCGCAACTTATTGGATTTCTCTTTTAAGATATAACATACACAATCTATATCTCTTCAAACCAATTTCCTATCCATTCTGATAGGTTATATTCTATAGGATGCTTAAACATTGTTGCAGAGTAGTGTTATAATTTCTGCTGGTTACCCTTTTCTGCTAACATATCACATTATTCCTATCATTTGGTCTTAGTTGTAAGTTTACCTCAATTGTGTCAGCAATTGTATGTTTCTTTTTTTTAGTTTTCATCATAAATTCCTTGTGCTATGAGTGTACTATGGGGGGAAAAATCCACAGTACACTGGTTGCTCAGCAATGGCCTTAATGTACACAGTTAACCATTACTAACTTGGCATCAATAGGGAGCCAAAATCTGATTTTTTGATCAATGGGACTTGTAGAATGCTAGATTGTTGATATTGCTGATTACATAAATACTTGATCCAATAGGGAATCTCACTCTACCTGAAAAATACCCTGCATCTGTAAAATCATTCAAACAGTCTATATCTTTGAAGCACTATCATGGAGTAATTTGTTTCTTCATAACTTATATAAGTATTTCATAGATACACTGTTGGCAAAGTTCTTTTTCCAAAGTTCAAGCATCCTGTGTGGACAATGTATAGTTTTCTTTTCACTTAAGCAATTTCTTTATTTAATGGTACCTGTACCAGAGTTAAATGAGACCAGATTAGACCAATGAATGTTTAAAAAGAAAAACAAGTTGGAATGGTTTGACCATGTTTTCAAGTTGGCACTAACAACTGATGCTGCTACACTACCAGAAAAGTGGCAACAGGTCAGTGCAACAACCAATGAGATTTGAAATCATGTTAGATGAAAACACATTTGGGTTTACAAGAGTACAGATTAGTAATAAACAACCTGTGCAAGAAAGAAGAGTAGCATATCAAAACATGTGATTCTGTACATGAAGAGATTCTTGAAAGTGGTTTTAAAAAAATAATGGTTGGTTCTTGAACTGATTATAATTAGTTATATACTTTATGCGTATTTAGATATTGAGACTTTAGATATGATTTGTCCCCAACTTAATCTTTGCAGTCTATTTATGTAGCTGGATTTGAATAGACATGTAAACATTTTTGATAAAACTTGGGGGTCTCGTTCAGGGGAGGCTGACAGTCAAAGAATATAGGATTCCATTGTAATTGTCAGGTACATATGGTTCACAATGACATTCTAATGGACCAAATAGGATTATTTTAAAATCAGTACAAGTAATATTCATTTCAAAACCACAGTACTTGTAAAATACGCAATATTTAAATGGTATAAACATGGAAAACAGACAAATATCACTATGTATTTTACATGCTGGGATGCTTAGTAGACTATGATGTAGCATTGCAGACTTACTATTTTACATGCTGGGATGCTTAGTAGACTATGATGCAGCATTGCAGACACTATTTTACAAGGTGGGATGCTTAGTAGACTATGATGCAAAATTGTAGACTTACTGATTTACATGCTTAGTAGACTATGATGCAGCATTGCAGGCTCACTATTTTACGTGCTGGGATGCATAGTAAACTATTATGCAGAATTGCTGAC
>VCCN01005444.1:2279451-2292551 GCA_006491835.1 Architeuthis dux | reverse complement strand
GTTTGTATAATGTTTGGGTTGTTTGCAAATGTTACATGAACGAGGGCCCATGATTGATCTGGGGGCCCATGAACAATGCTTCAAAAATATTTTATGGAGAAATATTACACAAATTCGAACTATAGGCAAAGAATATATAAAATAAAGGGAATAGAACTTAAGAACAACATTTTTAATTTTAAAAATAGGGTGTGAAAGATTTTTCAAAAATGCATTGGCATGTTGTAATAGAACCTGGATTGCTTCACATGTGTAAATGACTGCCCCCTCTTTCCTCTTTTATGTTTCCTGTTCATTGACTGCTCCCCTAACCCACTTCCTGCTTCGCAGTTAATATGGCAACCGAGCATATCTATTAATAACTCTATTTGAAAAAGAATATTTCCTAATATCAAGCTGAAGTGTAGATTTATCTAATTTAAGTTTATGTCCCCTAGTCCTTTTGTTACAAAATAAGGAAAATGCGTGTGCAGGTATCCATACGTGTATGTGAAAATACATGAAGGTGTGCATGTCTGTTAGTTATAATGTATGCGTATGTGTGTGTGTGTGTGTGTAAGGAGAAAGGCTTCCGTGCCAACAATCAGGAGTGAATGGGTCAAGTTTGGAGCCGGTCTTCACAGAAGATAACAGTTTGACGATGTCCAGGTTTCAGACGGTAAATGGTAAAGTTGAAAAGAATTTAATGTCTTCATGATTTCAAAGAATTAATGGTTTCCTGTTACAGACCCCTGTGGTTTATTCCTTGGCAAATTGAATAGATTACATTTAAGGATGCTTTTCTCATAAGGAAGTGCTTGAGTGATTGCCACATGATATTGTTTGGCCAAACAACACGGTTATTTTTTGAAAATTCCACTCCAAAACAAGTTTTTATTGTACAAAAGCAAAGTTAAAGAAAAGCAAGAAATGAATGAGAACACACAGGAAAGAGGTCATTACTAGATATGGGTATTTCTTCAAAAAAGCTATAAACAAAAAACTTTTTTTGCATTTAACAATTCAATTCTTTAAAAAGAATTTGTTGAATAAATTTAGCATTCAGAACCACAAAATGTGACTAAATGCATGCCTTGTTATGTTGATTTCAAAAAGGTTAGTCCGTCTTGCATAATGTTCCTGTCTTTAACTCTCAAAACCAAATGATTAGGAGTAAAATGGCTGTCTGTTCAAATACTTATAACAGGTACTGTATATACTAGTATACCCCTACTATACCAACTGTAAAAATGAAATGAATTAGACAAAAACATTTCAGTAGTCAATGAATGAAACTTTTATATCACTGATATAATACTGATATACTCATCACCTTTGGGTGTTAGAGACAAAAAATAAATATACAAATACACTTGGCGTATCATCATAGAAGATATCAGATATGAGGCAGGCCACACCAGCCATTCAACCTTCACTACACCCATAAATAAAGGTTTTCATTTGGTCTATATTGTATAAAAATGCTTTATACTTGTATTCTACATACTAAAGGTGTTTTCAATGGTTGTAGAAGGTGCTCTTTCTAATAGCTTTGAAAAAGCAGATGTGAGAATTTACTATATTTTTCTAATGTCTTTTTTTTCTAGTGAAAAGTGAGCTTGCAAAGAGATAACAGACAAAAATGTACTATACTCTTCATTATAAGATTACAAATTAAATTTGTAAATCTGTGGTCCCCGTTGGCCAAAGTTGACTGTGGGTGGTGAGCCTTTAGCTGTTATGCCTGGGAACTGTGTTGTGCCCAAGTTTCACTTTGCCCCTCTCGGCCATGCTGACGGCATACAAAGGAAAGAAGTGTTCAATACATTTAGAAATTAGCATGTCTGCAGGTGATGCTGGTTACAGCACCTGGTATTCCTAGACGGTCACCCATCTAGATACTGACCAGACTCGACATTGCTTAACTTAAGGTGATTGTACAAGAACTGGTGTATCCAACACAATTTTGCCATAATTTAAGAAAATAAACAGCAGTTATTAACAATCAAAGCATACAACATTTTGTGAGGGGACACCTTGAATATTTTATGAAACTTTTTTTCCTCTAGTTTATAAGATTGTAATTTATTTTCAACTCCTGGTGTTCAGGTCCATGCAAAGCTGGTAATAGGCCCAGGCCAGATAGGAAATGAAGACCCCCATCTCAAATTGCTCATTAAGTATTTCTTTAATAAAATATAAAAACAAGAATGTCTAAAAACACAAAAGACAGCACTAAACAAGAAAGCTAATAATGAAACTATTAATTTAAAACATAATCATCATCATCATCCTCCCTTTAATGTCTATCGTTGGGCATAGACCTTCCCCAAGATTCGCCAGATCTCTCTATGGCGGGTAATCATCTTTAATCGGAATAGAAGTTGGAGTGCAGTTTGACCCTGCAGCAGCCAATCTTGTTTCACCTAATGTTACATAAATTTTCATTTGTACACTTATGATAACCGTCAGGGAAGCGACAGGTCATAGACTAGTATTTATAAAGAAAACTCAGTGTTCCTTATTGTACAGCCATGCATCGACTTGCGTCCAGGTTACGTTCTGGTAGTATGGATACAACTCGAACTGGACGCAAGTTGATCATTATAGAGTGAAATGAAATATACGCACAGCACAACGTAAGATACCATGGCACATACATATTTACCTAAACCTCTATATTGTACATACTTCTTCCTTATATATTCTTCCTTGCTTTTCTGAAGAGAAAGGAACAAATGTCATCCATTATGTCTCTTTCACTAAGTCATTAGCTCAGCCCAGCAAGGTGTCTGCTCTTTTACCTTCTCCTTCTCGTCTTCCATGTCTGGAGAACTTGAAACAAACATGACGTGGGCACTGCATTCTCTTTAACAAGCTAACAATAATATCACAGAAATTTTCGTCATTCGCAGTTGAGCTATAAAACTGCAATGACAAATTCCTGTCATCCGCAGTTAATGGGTTTTAAGCTCTTATGAGGATGTATCTGCAATGAGACAGATGTAAATCGACATATGACTGTATTAAGGGAATGTGTTACTCATCCCAGGGGATACAGTGTAACACTTGGTAACTGGAGAGAGCTACAAGTAAAGAAGTAAAAACAGAATCCGATCAATTCAAAAATTGGAAAAAGTGGGTGATCAATGAATAAGTTACTTCTATTGCCTTTTGTTGGGCAGTGATTGCTAAAAAAGTCTGAATTTTCAAAAAAACAATCATGAATGCATAAACTTGCATTGCAAATTGAACTAAAAACTACTAAAAACCTATTATGGGGTGAATTTTCAAAAAAACAAAAAATAAATTTTCTGGACCTAACAGTGACAGGCGAAACACACCGAGATTTTACCATAAGATGTACAAAAAAAAGAGGAAGGAAAAAACTTACCAAACTACACTCATTAATTTTTTTATTAAAAAATAAAATGCTCCTTTCCTTTCAATAAACTTATAATACTGAACCTTTTCTATTATTATCCTTTGCTATTATGGATTAAAAGATTGTCTTAAAAATTATTTAGGATTGATTATATTATTTGCCATAGGTTTTTAATTTCGATTAACATGGTTTCAATTCTTGAAGGATACATTAACCACATTAATCAGGGGTTTCCTGTACTCTGTAAAGAGAAGTAAAAGAGATATAAAAAGATAACCTTTTTTTGACTCATGCTGATAACCTGAGTTGTGAAAAACATACAAACACTGTGATAAGTTTAATATTTTATTTTAGCAATTGTAGTGTCTCCCAGCTCGTGGGAATCTCACTGAAAAGGAAGATGAAGCAAAAGGAACAAGGACGAAGACAAATGTGATTCTTAACTGATCACGGTCGGAGAAGAGACTGACTGTCTCTTCACTTTGTGTGATTCTCTTTATTTTCCCCCAGTTTGCCCGGCGCATGACTGGCAACTCACTTCTGTCGATATGGGTTGTGGCAACTTGAGGTATTTACTCCCATACGTCGCCTGGGCCGACATCACAGCAATAAAAAGAGAAAAACTGAAAATCTGCATAAAATATTAGAATGTGATTAAACCCCAATGAGAGCTAGAAAGAGAGAAGTTAAATTATGGCTGACACATGTAGCAGGTAAGACTTGACCAGTCAGAGATAATGGAAAGAAAGATGTCTTCTTGGGTTAACATTTTAAAAAAAGAAAGAGAGCTGAATGGTATTTGGTCCAGATGGACAATGGTCCCAATGAGGGAGATGTCACTTCATTTGTGATGATGGGAAAAAGTACTGTACTATAAGAAAAATGGTTTACAAGGATTTTTCAAGGACCACTCACTGCAACTCATCCAAGGCTCATAACTGTCCATATCGAGCTTCACTAGATGTCCCCCATGTCATAATACCAGTGCATTGGACGCAGTGTAATATTTGCTTAGTTTTTTTTAAAAAGATCAAATTTTCATCTTATATACAGGCATATTCAGTATTTTGTTAAGTAATTGGCTACTGGCATAAAACAGTTCATGCAATGAAAATATTATCTTTTAGAGAGTTTCTTCAGTTTCAAAAGGATTGTATTGAAGATAAAACTGCTGCCTAACAAGGGTAAGTTCTCTTTTTTAAAGTGGCCTGAACTGAAGCATCAAAGCAAAAAAGGAAATAGATGCAAAATAACAAAAATATTTAGCAAAGATTCCAGTGGATATTGAGTAACTCTTATAATAGAAAAAGAACAAAAGATGATTTTTACAGATCATATTATTAGTGAATATTTTTGCTGTTAAATTCAATAATTTCAGGTAATTCATATAATTTTGAATAGCTTTATCCATTGTACCAGGTGAGTGTATTTAATGGAATATTTAGTTTTTTATAATAATAGTAAATAAAGTTTTGATTCATTCCAACAAATTTCTCTCCCTTGAGATTCATCCATGAAAAATGCTCACAGGATAAAAGCTCACTGTCATAAATGCACACAGGAAAAGAGCCCACACCAAAAAAGCCCATGTAGAAAAAAGCCCACACAGAAAATACCCCACATTGACAATAATTTTTGTTGCATTTAGATAAGGCCCCATATGATTTCAGTTTGATATTTCAGAAACCAAAAGCTCTGTTTACAAAACCATTCTTTTTACTTTGGTATTTAGGAAAATATGTTTAACCACTTTTCTATTATTTTAGGTGGGTAATGAAAATTTAAAACTATAAATCTTCAGTAACGGTCACTTGATACCCAATTAGAGTAATTAGACCCTTTACCAAGGTCAACTTTATTTGATGAGGTGTCCTGCCTAGTGTGTTCTAAGTTTTTTTTTATTGCTCAGTGGGAGAAGTTGCAGGTGTACTGCAAGTCCTTATGTCACCAATACTTCTCTAGAAAAACATTGAAAATTAATTCTTAGCCAGTCACATATTTACTAATTGTTTCACATATGTAATAAAACAATTGAATTAATTATATTAAAAATCTGGAATAGATTTTGTTAAATTTTACATTTCTCATAAATAAAACAGTTCACAGTTTAATAACAACCTTTCATAATTATTCATGGAGAGTAAAGATTTTTAAAATATTTTAAAACATTTATGCATAAAATAAGTTTTTGTAAAAAATATTTTTTGAGCATTTTTTTAATTTGCACAATCTTAAAGACTGCAATATATCTTATTTTTAAAAAAGCAACTACAAACTTTCCAAACAAAAACATATTTTAGTTTTATCCCATTATATTTTCCTATTCAGATTAATTTGAAAAAAGTCCACATTGAAAATAATTTTTGTAGCATTTAGATTCATTCCAATTGATATTCAGATTGATATTTCAGAAACCAAAAACTCTGTTTACAAAACTATTCTTTTTACCTAGGTATTCAAATTTCCCCACGTGGGAGGTACCTATAAATTGAATAAGCATGCAGGAAGCACCTATTAAATGTAATGTTTTGATGCACACAAGAAATGTGTAAGGTATGTAGGTAAAATATATAGAAATTGGAAATACATACAAAGGCTCGAAAAGCATATTTTTTTTATTAAAAAGTATAAACAAAATATTCATCTGAAATTAACGCAAATGAAATTAAACATCCATTTTTTTGTTCCTTAACAGATTGTGCCCCATGAATTTATCTGTTTACAGTAATTTGAACCAGAACCTAGATGGTGCACCATCTGATAAAAAACAAAAGACAAATATCAATCTGAATTTTTATGTGAGTCATTATCGAAATGCAACAAAATTATTTTCTGTGTGGGCTTTTTTATGCACGCTTTTTTTTTGTGTGCTTCTTTCATGTAAGCCTCTTTCTGGCCACCGATATAATGATCTGATTTTGGTATGTTTGTTTGTGGGTTTGTTACTGTAACACAGCAAAAACAGCACATCGTAGTACAAATTTTGCTAGCGCAATACCATTCAAATGCTCTGACTTGGAGTATAGAGCAATTTCTGGCTCAATCAGGCCACCGGTTTCTGAGTAATTAATTTAATTCGGTATAAATTGACAAAAAAAAAAGAGTCTATTCAAGTCTATTATCTAATTTCAGTTGATAAGAAAATAAAAGGAATCAGCAAATAATTATAATATAAATTCTAGTGGATAAAAGTGTTTGTTAAGCCTTTCTAGTAACCTGTCAGTCGTGAGTTAAGTCCTTGGGTCAGGTAGTACAAAAAAGTCATAAGAAAAAAAACGATACAAAATATCCTCTGACATGGAAACCTCCCTTGAATAAAGTGTTTGGTTTGAAATTTCCCAGAAGGTTAATAACCACAACAGGATACCTGATGAAGGCTGGAGAGTACAACGACCAAAATGTTGTTTCTATAACAACCTAGATGAGGACACGCGTCAAAATAAATCAGTGTATAATAGGGAAAATATGTTGTTCAATAAAATCAATGTTGAAAAAAAACCCTGTCCTTTATTTTTACATATAAGATAATTTTTAAAAATTTTTTCAGGACAGATTACTAACGAATTCTACAACGTTTTGCTTTTTTCATACTAAATAAAATAATATCATAAAGTTAAAACGATTTTCAAAGAACATCACTGAGTGATTTTATTACAAAGCAACTAGCGATAATTTTGGTTAAGTATGCAAAGATTCATTATTAAATGAAGAATCTTTTGAAGTATGTATTTGTTAGATATTTTTATACTTTCATGATAAATAATTCTTAATGTATTTATCCCAAATTTGTAATACAAAAAGAAACTTCTCTAAAAAGAAGAGGCCAAATATGAACGAAGGGGAGTAACTCTAAACTTATTATGAAATTGCCGTCAGAGGGCACGTCGATCGATAAAAACGGTGTTAGTTCCCCAAAAATCATGGAGTCGGAATTCCTACTGAAAACATAAAAAAGAAGATTACTATCATTTTTTGTTTACTGAACATTTTCTAATGTTATGGAGTGATAAGTATCATGTACATCTCCGAGATTTTTATTACTACAACGCAAGGGGATGTCCTCATCGACAAACAATGTATCTTTTTGTTTTCCATTGTAAACTTGTGAGAGTGTGTATGATGTCTGCTGTAGTGTGTGAACAATTGCCAGTTTGTAAATTCTACAAACCAGAATACTTTACTCAAATCACATATCCTTAATTTAATCTTGTTAAAAGTAAATGAATAAATAAACACCCACGAATAAGCTATGCAGCTATTATATTTCTACGATGAGTAAAACAATAGTTTAATATGGGAATTCAATTTTATTTATCTTTTTTTTTTTGCATGGTTTTGGTTTCAGGTTCAGTATTCATAGTTTGTTTTAGTTTTTTTGTATGAATTGTTTGCTATTTTAATTGTACTTTTTCGTTCTTTTTCCTTTGGTCGTGCTACTTGAAAGAGAAGTTAATCTTGCTGAATTGGATAAAAATGCGTCGATAATTTTGTAAATATTGCAGAAAAATTAACCCTGTTCCTATCTGTCTTTTAGAATTTTGAGGCTAAAAAAAAAGAAATTATTATTTAAACTTAACAATATAATATCTAAGAATAAAAAAAATTAAAAAATCCCTTGGTGGGTGTTTAAAAAAATGTTTTATTTTATTGATTCTGCAATTTCCACAGTCTAAAAATTATCCACACATATTTTGTTTTTTTAAATCTTTGGGATATTTTTTTTTTAATTCTTATATTTTTATATATAAGAATTAAAAAAAAAAATATCCCAAACATTTAAAAAAAAAAATATGTGTGGATAATTTTTTTAATATTGCAGAAAAATTAACCCTTTTAGAATTTTGAGGCTAAAAAGAAATTATTTAAATTAGCAAGACCTGTGGAAATCCCACGGTTGTCGACAACTAAGATATCATCATTATTCTCTCGCATATATATTTTTGCAATTTGAATATATAATTTTAATTTTTAATTTAATATCTGGGAGATCAATCAGTTCTGTCTGGTAAGTATCGGGCAATTTTGAATATCTCAAGAACTGGTTGCATGGCCTTGATGTAACTTGGCAAACAACAAGAGGGGACCTTACTACGCATGCGTGAACAGACACTCAGTCGGCAGTGAGACGTCATTGAGTGAGCTTGTGTGCTATGTGCCCGTTCTTCACGCTTTCTGCAGTTTATTTTGGCAAAACCCAGGTTTGCATCACCCAGGTATGTCAACACCAACCCTACAGTTCAGATTTGGCTGGCTTTTCCAATGCTAAAAGGGAGTAAATTTCAGATCATGGCCGAGATTATGGAGAACGTGATGAGGCAGCTGATGGTGATCCTCAAAGAGGACTTTTTAAAGACTGTTTTGAAAAGTGGAAGGGACACTTGAATAAGTGTGTGAGTTCTCAAGAGGAGTACTAGTAAGGGGGTCATATCCCCAGTGCCAAAGCTTTCATTAACAATAGCCTAAAATCATCTCCCATGGGAAATAGGCCACAAGCATAGTTCTAGAGACGATCATGTTGAACTCTTAATAAATCGTTGACTGAGGTAAAGAAAATTCTATGGAAATGGACAGAATTATATAGTTATTAGAAACTGGTTTCTTCAGTTTCTAAGTGGGTCTAGCTGTCGGTGCATGTGACTCACGTACAGGCCATTTATGTTAAATTGGTCCCTTAGTTTGTCTTCGGCAGCATTCACACTTGTTTTTTTAAAAAATTCAGACTTTTTAGTGATCACTGCCCAACAAAAGGTGAGAAAAGTAACTTATTCATTAAACACCCCTTTTTCAAATTATTTAATTGATCACCCCCAACACAGCATGTTGCCAAAAGATATTGGTCACATGACAGTTTCTATTGAGTGACTAACCAGACCTGTTTCCTATGGAGTTCAAATAGGATTGGTTCAAAATGATAAAAATAAATGGAATAAATAGATTTTCCATATCAAATCACCCAATTTTAGGAACTTTCTCCAGGTCACACTCTCGGATTCCCCTGAAAAAAATCACAGGTGCTACTATACCAAACTTATGGAGAAATCCAACATATTAGGTCTGTATCTCTAATAGTTTTGAAATTAAAAATCTTTGAAATTCTTTTGCCAAATGAGCCTTTCCATCCAAACTCCAACATTTATAGCTCCTTTGATATGGCATGTACAAAAGTGTAATCAGACTAGGTATATTTTATGTACTTTTCCTCCTACAAGGCTCTGAAAATAGCCGAAAATCCCAAACTGAAAAGGACGATGCCCACTTTGAGAGCATTTCACTCAAATAGTTTTCTAGATAAAGCACTCATTTATAACATACTAGCATATACCCGTAAAAAATGATGGTGTTTTCTATGTATGAATTGGCATTAAGGAGCCAAAAGCGATTTTATTAGGTAATTTCTTTTTATTAATTCAAATATCCTAAGTTTAAGTTTTTTGAAAGTCTCAAAACTGACATTGTGAGGTATGAAAAAAAGTTATAGAAAGAAACTTATTTCCTTACAAAATAAAGTTGAACTTTTTGGTTTGGCCATATTTAAATTTTGAGCCATTTTGAGAATTTTTTTTTGGTGTGCTGAGATTATTTGCATTTAGCCATTTTGGGGGGATTTGGGGCCAGAAACTGCCATTCCCCTCCCAATTTCTTCTTCACTCTTATTGTTATTTAGACTTAACAAATCAAAGACAGATTTGATTTGACCGTAGATGCAAAAGCAGTCTTCCTGAACAAACTAAGAAATGTTGGAAGTGACCATTTACTGCCTTACTTTGTAAGTATCCTTTTTTATCTTAAGATCTTTATCATCCAGTATTTTGGATAGTTTCCATCCAACCATACACTCAATATTCTTTTTATGTGTTTATTGTTGCATTTATGTTGTTATCTAGTAGGTACTCCAATATGTTTTTACAGGAAGGTCTTATACATCTGGTGCCTGTTTGCCCTTATAGGTCTTGTTATTCTGAACATTTTGATACCTCATTTGTCTCTCTACTCCTATTAGTTCACTAATTATGATTATTTATTCATTTGTGGACTCGCGTCAAATTGAACACTTACAAAAAATGGCCTTTTCAACACCCTATAAAACTGAAAAGCCATCATTTTTTTAATATGTAGACGTTTTGTACTTGCTTAAATTTTATACGAAACTGAAGAACATTTATTTTTCTACTGATATTAGTTCCAAAGACATACATCGAAAGAGGAGGTGTCAGCAATCATTTATTTATAGACATCTTTTTTTCGACCACAGTAAAAAACCATCACAGTGTAGTTTGGGCACTGTAAACACATTAAATTGAAAATTCGCTGTAAAATTGCTTTTAAGTCAAATGGTGACAAATAAGACACCAACAGATTCAGAATTAGACATTCTTTATTATGGCATGCATAACAGTTTTGTATTAGTCAACATTATGGAGAATGAACACTTGTGAAACAGGGAAAAATTAGCGTTACTGCAACATTTTCGCCCCCAAAACTGACTGTTTGGACTACCTATATCTAGGGTCTTTTTCACTAGTCCCCACCTCACTAAGTAATAGTTATTACTCTAGTCTGCCCACATGTCAAATATGCTAAGTTTGGTCACCGCATCTAGGTAATACATGAGGAAAGACTACAGCACCTCGATTTGCCGGCCCTTGAATATAGAAGAATCAGAGCAGATCTTATACTTCTATACAAAATCACACACAACACAGTCAAGCTAGATACAAACACGCACTGCTATCACTGTAAACATAACACCAACATGCTTCAACCTTCACTGAGAAAACCCAACAGAGGTCATGATTTGAAATACCAAATACAGCGTCATATGGCAGCCTTTTGGCTAAGATCAAATTGTAGTATCTGTTCTTCGAAACCACCATGGCCTCGAAGTTCAGAGAACTATGGCCCTTCGGGGTCCTTGTGGCATGCTCAGGTATCATCCTGGGAGAAGTTGCACAGGATATCTTGGCCAGCTGGTCAAGAGGCCATCACCATTAGCATGCTCAGGATTCGTCCTGAGAAGCTTTGAGAAATAATAATAATAATAATAATAATAATAGCTATAATTATTCAGTGAGGTGGGGATTAACAAAATGACCTGTCATTTCTTCTAATAACAAATAAAAAGAACAAAAACTATTATCATTTAGTGGTAACTGATGAAATTTCTGGTAAACAGCAGCAGCCAATTTTGTGTATGTGTGTTTGCTGGTAGTGAGTAGGCAACTTCTGCTAGTAATATCACTGATGAAAATAACTTAGGTTAATTTTCACCAAAAAGTTATTTACGCATTGTTTAGGAAAAATAGCCACACTAAACCTGAAACTGAAATTTATTTTCTTCAGACTAGATCCATAACAGACGAAATATCATCAGTTATCACTAAATGATTAGTTTTTGTTCCTTTTATTTGTTAGAAGAAATGACAGGTCGTTTTTGTTAATTCCCACCTCACTGAATAATTATAGCTGTTTACCAGCAGCAGTCTATTTTGTGTCTGTGTGTTTGCAGTACCCTCTTCCTCTCTTTCTATTTGCTTTAGCTTGACAGAAACCAACCAACAAACAAGTGGCAATAGCTTTTATGTTATAAGATTATCAATTTGAAAATAGATAAGACACTATTTAAAATTAAAAAAATAAGATTTTTCTATACTATTAACATATAGGATTTTTATAATGTTTTGTTCTTAAATTACAAAAATGCATTTATTGTAGAATTTCCATGTGTCCTGCTAGTTTAAATACATTAGCATTAATTTCTTTTTTCTTTCCAGGTCCAGGATAACTTGACATACTGTCATATCAAACGAAATGGACTCTACATTATGGTGGTGACCTCTTGTGATATATCCCCTATCTTCTTGGTGGAGTTCCTTACACGGTTAGAAAAGAAGCATTTTTTGTTTTAATGCTAGGTGGATAAAATGTTATTGAAGAATTTATTTTTATTCATATTATTTTCCTTTTCTTTTCAATTTTAAAATGTTTTCAAAATGAATCTTCCTAAAATGCATTATCACTAGTTTAAAAAACTTAGAATTATTTAAAGATAGTGAAAATATAATGAAAATAAATTTCTGAGCTATGTTATGAAATAAGGCTCTCCTTGAACAGTTGGTATGAACAAAAATGAAAAGAAATTTCATAATATTATAACAAGGACGAATAATTAAATATAGCGAAATGATGAAAAAATATTTACTGGCTGTATTTTTCATATATTTTTTATTCTGTTTTTTGTTTATGTAAATTGATCGCTATTTCAAATTATGGCAGCTGCAGACGACAACATGCCATTTTTGCATGGCGCACCTGTCGTGCATTTTAATCTTGTTTATTTTTTCCACTCAAATATATGTGTATTGCATTGTCTACCATACATTTTTTAAAATCAGGTGTTGCACCTGATTTAAAAAAATGTTTGGTAGACAAAGCAAAATCGAATAATATGCTGATTTTTGCCTGATTTTTTAATTTCTCACGTGTCGATTTTGTGCTGAAATTTTCATCCATTTTGTTCATATCTATTGAACAGTATATCTGAACTGATGTACGAACTTTACTTTTTACAGAGAAATACTAAAGGTTTTGTTGTTTCTTTTTATTTGGCAGATTTTTCCACATTTGCAAAGATTTTTGTGGTGTGGTCAATGAAGATGCAATCCGAGCAAATGTTCTGCTGATCTATGAAATACTGAATGAGATTGTGGTAAGTAGATGAATAATTATATATATATAT
>VCCN01005444.1:2234751-2268888 GCA_006491835.1 Architeuthis dux | reverse complement strand
GCTCAGCCTGAAATATCGGGCTTACGGCATATAGTAAAATAGCACTCCGCCTGAAATATCGGGCTTACAGCATATAGTAAAATAGAGCTCAGCCTGAAATATCGGGCTTACGGCATATAGTAAAATAAAGCTCAGCCTGAAATATCAGGCTTACAGCATATAGTAAAATAGCGCTCAGCCTGAAATATCAGGCATACAGGTTGAAAGTGTGTGAAAATTTCTGATTTGCTAGTTTTTAGGGAATGAACTTAAATAGGTGTGTAAATATCTAAACACCAAACTTTAGAGTAAGTTTTCTTTGTACTGCTGAAATGTTTCCTTCATGGCCCTGTGTAAAATACTGGAGCCTAAACATGTGACTGACCTGAAAGAACAAACCAAACTCATGGTGTATCAAGCTGTTATCATTTCAACCTTTCTTTACGGATGCAAAACGTGGACTCTGTACTGTCGAGACATCAAGAAACTGGTGAAAATCAGCAGAAGCTTTGATCAATCATGAACATCAAATTGGAGGACAACATTAGCAACCTGGCAGTCCTCTAGAAAGCTCAAGCCAACAGCATCACAACCACCACTATCAAACATTGGCTCAGGCCATGTACACCAAACTTCCTCAACAGATCCTCTACAGTGGACTCAGCCTTGACAAAAGACCCTGCGGCTGTTTTGCAAAGAAGTACTGTTAAACCACCACATGGAAATTTGCCAAAAGGTCAAACATAAAGTCTTAATTATAGAAAAAAAAAAACGAATATACTCTATCCAGTAATGAATGTTCTGTTATAATTAGTTTATTTGAAGGATATAAATGCCAGTTTGATATCCTAACCAGGTGTATATATCATCTGCAGTTACGCCCTGTGGGAATTCGGGCATCCAAGAATACATCCCTCTGTCTTGTCCACAGGTTCGTAAGAGGCGACAAAAGGACTAACATTCCCAGCTTTGGGAAAAGCCAAGCCACCTGTTTGCCATTAAAAAATTTTTTTCCAACTACTTAACAATATCCCCCAACTAAGACCAGTTTAGGCATTAAATGACCTACTAAATGGCAGCTAAACCCAGCAAACAAACATCTGCTGTTACCTACTATTACTGCTTCTACAAGCCATAATTACCTCTGCCAGTGAATTTGGAAGAGGTATATGTATTCACTTGTATCTCTCCATCCGTCTGATTGTCCATACAATACCTCCAAAGGTTCTGAATGATTTTCAATGAAATTTTCTAGAAGGGTGGGCCATGTGCCACAGAAGAATTCATTAAAGGGTGGTTCCAGAAATTTGCTTTCATTTGAGAGATGTTTTTATTATTCTGCAGCAGGGAACAATTCACGACAACAGAATTAAAACCAACTATTTAAAGGAGGTAACTCAATATTTGTACATTTAAAGTTTTCTCCCTTGTGATGCACTTTATTATTACAAGCTTTTTTCATGGCATAGGCTGGGATCTGTAACCTGATTGTTCAGTTTATAGTGACAATGGCATTGGCGGAGGTATGCGCTCTCTGAGTACTTTGTAGTTGCTGTTGAGATGATCAGCATCAAATAACAACGTTTTACTGGCCCTGTCGGCTGGGGCCTAGAATATGCCAACTGCACCCCCAGCAGAGGTGTAAGACCTTCCCCAACAGGGGCCACCTGTTCTTTCAGCAAAGTCGCAAGACTCTATTTAAAAGAAAAAAATAACCTTTCACCAAAGTTGCAAGACTCTAGTTAAAAGGAAATAAATAACCTTTCACCAAAGTCGCAAGACTCTAGTTAAAAGGAAAAAAATAACCTTTCACCAAAGTCGCAAGAATCTATTTTTTAAAAAAAACCCAAAAACCGACTTTCTGAATTTTAAACTGATTTCAGCATTAAATGACCCATCAAGGTTTCATATGCTGCTAAACAAATCAATCAATCAACATCTTACATTTTTCTACTATTTGCAGTTTTCGGCTATGACCTACAGACTTGCCTCTGACCCCCCTCTGAAACCTCCTTTCCGGCTGCAGGTGTATGAAAGGGAACTGGAGACAACGTATATAATTCTTATTTTTCTTTGCTTGCTTGAATCTACATCCGTTAACCAAGTTGAAAACAAATAGAAACAATTTTCTTTTAACCACTCCTAGGCGAACACACGCGGTCCTGCATGGATCCCCCACCAAAAAACCTTAATGAAAGCACAGAATAATTGTCATTAAAATATCAAAGAAGCCTCACAAGGGAAGTAACCAAATACTTTCAAGCCTCAATTCCATACAACGGTGGGAAAGTAATGGTTCCATTTACCATACAGTTATATTGTAAATAGAACGCCCCTTGTAAAACCTTTAAAAAACATTTTTTTCTAAAAACTAACAACTTCTAGGAAGATTGTTAGGGTCTAATGGATGAAAAGCACAAAATATTACTGGCAAAATAAAATTGTTTCTATTTTTTTTTATTTGGTTAACAGATGTAGATCTCTACCAATTTCATTAATGATAATGTTAAACACAATATGAGATTTGACTGACTTAAGAGAATCCATTACTTCTTGAAAAATTCTTTAACTGTTTGATGCCAAGTATATATTTTAATGTTGTAACTCCTGTGCCGGGTTTTTCTCGTAAAAAATTGATGAAAATAGAAAGCCTTCATTGCATGTTTAAAACAGTTTTATTTTCATACAAATCAACTAATATGTACAACAGAATATCTAATAAATGTAATATATATGTGAATGTATGTGAGAAAAAAAAGAATAACACTATCGTAAAGCGAGTTATCTCATCTGTGGCACTGGACTGATGACTTGCTGAGACGAGTTATCTTGTACGTGATAGCGAACAGGTTAAGCTCATTTGATATACTAGGACATAAGTTTTTATTCCAGTGGATTTAGAAAATTAAATATGGAATCAACATGTGGCATTGTTATTTTTGAACTGGCAAATACAGTGGCACAGTCAGGATGAAAAGATTTTAAAAAAGGGAGTGGCTTTAGACTCAAGGATAAATATAGATCTTCATCTACTCTCACAAAGAGCTGTCTAATATTCTTTCTCTCCTTTTTGTGTGAACTTTTTAACTAACACTGATAATCTATGTAAAGTATCCAGAAAAGCACCCTTTATGCATTTAATATCTTTACACTCTTTTTACTAAGCTTAGCTCAATCTGGCTCATGGCCACAGTAGGGAGGCACTCAATGAGGATCACACACACTACACTAGTGAATTGGTCTGTAAAACAAGCTTGTTAATCATCACATTAGAATAAGTGCTCTCTTAAGGCTTTTTTTATTTCGTTAATTATTGAGGCTCAGATTCCAACAATTGCTACTCTACGACAGACTTTGTGTACATTTTTACTTTTTCATAAGATTTTCACATTGTCTTCACTGAAATAAGTGATATTTTCCCCAGACTACAGGGTGTCCCTAAAGTCTGGACTCAATTTCTCTAACTGGATTGGAAGATGTGGTCATGTGGAATGGTCTCCTCATTCACCAGTCCGTAGGCCCTTTGACTTCTTTTTCTGGGGTCTGCTAAAGGAGAAGGTGTACTCAATGAAAATTAAAGATACGAGACACCTGAGGAAACGCATCATAAATGAATGTGCTCAAATTGATGGAAATGTGGAGTTAATCCATCGGGTTCATGTGAATCTCGCAAAATTTCAATTAAATAAAATGTTGTTCAAATTTTTTTATTGAAAATATGCATTTTGCCTATGTGTCCAGACTTTAGGGACACCCTGTAGTTTGGTCATCTTACTATAATTTCCCCAATGTCTGTTCATCTGTCTGTGATAGCATAACTCAAGAACGGCTAGAGCTATGGCCACCAAATTGTCTATGGTTATTAATGAGACCCTGGAGCATGTTTGTTGCATATTAGTTTTTGGGAATTCCAAAACCTTTTGAGCTTTTAGTGAGGGGTTTGATTTACAATTGTAAAGTGTAATGCTAAACTGGACTCTTACCTTGGATCTATCAGGTTAGCTGTTTAACCATATAAAGTAGACATCTAGCTGAAAATCCCACCGGCAAGGCAGTTCTCAGCTAGTTTTGTACAGTTTCAGCTTAATAAAAAAAAACCCAGTCATTTGCACATAATTTCTGTTCTCAGTATGAATACTGCTACTCATTCTGTTGAGTATGTAACATATCTGAGAAAGTTTCAATTTTCACTGTTTTATAAAACTCACGATATATGTATTTTTTTGTTAATCAAATATCTATTGCATACAAGTATTTTTTCCAAATTATTTTCGTTATTGCATCATGGTCACCGTACTTGGAGAGAGATAAAAAATCTTTTAGAAAAAGTCCAGAGAAGAGCAACTAAGTTAGTACCAGAATTAAAAAGTATGAGTTATGAGGATACGCTAAAAGTGTTAGGGTTAACATAGCTAGAAAATAGGAGGGATCGGGGAGACTTAATAGAAATGTTTAAGATTATGCGTAGTTTAGAAGTAGTAAACCCTGATGTATTTTTTACTAGAAGGGGGTACAAGGGACTGAGAGGCCACACATATATGATAGAAGTAAATTGAATATCAGAAAATTCTTTTTAGCAATAGAGTGGTAGGACTTTGGAATAGATTACTGGAATATGTAGTGCTATCAACAGATGTAAATGATTTTAAGAAGAATTATGATGTTTATTACACCACCGCAAAAGGTTTGAAGCTCTAGACATATGATTGTTATGATGTGCGCTTGTATATACAAATTGTATACTTTTTTTCACACTAAAATAAAATGTCAGTTAAACTCTAAGGTGAATCTCTATTAAATAGCTACCAATGCATTTTCTTAGTACAGAGGAAGACAACTTATTATGATCAATTTGGGACAGGATCTTTTAGATAACAATAACCGGCTGATAACATTAAGCAAAGTATATAAAAATTGGAACTATTGTCAAACTCTAGGATAAAGTCAGGAGTTGACTTTGTTTTCCTACTGTAACAAGAACAACCCTTACCAAAATTAAGGATATAAACTGATATGAAAAATCCCCATTCCCCTACCATGATTTGAACTCACAACCTAGTGGTCGCTAGCCAAGTGTCTTATTAACTGAGCTAAACTGACAAGTCTTAGATATTAACGAAAATTAATCATACAGATACGCATGGGCTTATTTCATTCTAATAAATAAATATAGAAACATTTTTTATAATTTTTTTATTTATTATATATACAATACAAAAGTTGCAGTAATCATCTTCAGTCGGAATAGAAGTTGAAGTGGAGTTTGACCCTGCAGCAGCCATGCATGTTTACATTCATTATCTCATTAAATTCATTGTAATAAACAACTTTACATTATAAAAAATTAATATGAAATTTATTGACTTTTTAAATGAATTTTTAATTCATTTTAAATAAAAGTGTTTGGGACTGATTTTGATAACATTATCCGTGATTGTGATCATAGATACTGCTTGTAAAATATTTTTGGTTTTTATTATTCTATACTAATAAAAGCCTGTTGCTTTGCTAACAGTATACCTAAAGTTGTGTTCTGCGTCAGTATGTTTACACAGTAATTTAAAAGGTTAATGCAAGGTATTGTTAACTAAAATTCTTGCATTCATTTTGGGTAAAAAAACAAAATTGACACATCAGCAGCAGTAGTAGTTGTAGTTATATTATCAGCAGCCACATACACAACAGAACAGCTATTTTGTATTTGTGTGTTAGCATTAATCCACTTCCTCTCTATCAGTTTATGTCACAGACAAACTGACAGCTCGCAAATCATATTTAGTATTTGTATTGCATTTCCATATTAAGAGAAGAGCTTAAGTTTATCAACAAAAATAAATCCCTTTTTTTCCCTATGCTAACATCTGAGGATTGTTTTTCTTTCTGCAGTTCAAATGATACCAGCCTCTCCCTGCAGCTGCATAGCCATATTCCTGAGAACACTGAAGCAGTCAATGTGATTCTAAGAATACCAGTTCCTGGAACAGTCACTGGGTAAGCATCAGGGAGAACTCAAAAAGAATGAGGAAAATCACTACAGACTCAGTGAGACAGCTAATCAATGTTTAGACATAAGTGAAGAACATTTGGAATTGTTGGTTCATCTTTCCTCTTCCACTAGCAGTCAACCAGAATAAAAAGGAGATTTTTTTTTTCTATAGTTTTGAGAAGGGTCATTAATATTCAAATGGTTCTTCAGACGATTGAACTCCTTCTTGTTATTTGTGTTGTAAACACGACGTTTCGGCCAATCCATTGTTCAGCCTTCTTCAGGTGTAAAATCCGAATATGATGGGTTAAACAGAAGGTATATTTAAAGGGTGGGTAGCCCTTATAGCGCATGGCCCAGATGTTTCTGTGTCTTTGTCTTGTTGGGTTTAGATTTGTTGAGAAGTAGTGGATGGGTGCTGGAACACGACTGATGACTGAAATAGCTTAGGTGTCTTGATATTCATAGGAAAGGCAGGCGATGACAGTGGATAAAAATGAAAGGTGCTTGAAACTTTTCAGCACAACCCTTGATTGGACAGAAAATCTCTCTGTGTTGCAGATTTGAATTTGAGTCACTTTAAAAATTATTTTCATTTTCTTTTCATTTTTCAACTCTCACAAGAATTTGGTGTCTTTTTAATCACTGCTACCCACAACTGGTTTATTGCTGGGTTTAGGTTATTCATGTGTTCTGACATTTATATGTATCTATGTATCTCCTTTTTAATCACTACTACCCACAACACTTGTTTATTGCTGGGTTTAGGTTATTCATGTGTTCTGACATTTATATGTATCTATCTATGTATCCAGACTTTGCCCAGCCTTTACTGTTCATAGCAGAAACTTGGGGAAAATGTTTTTTTGTTTTTTTAAAAAATTACCCCCCAATAGAGTTTTAGAGAGGGATTCAATATGCAATGTAAGTTTATGCTAAATTGGTCACTAATTTGTGCCCGGTTGTTTTTTTGAAAATTCAGACCTTTTTTTAGTGATCACTGCCCAACAAAAGGCAAGAAAAATAACTTATTCATTGATCACCGCTTTTCCAACTTTCACTAGAAATAAAATCCTCCTATGTTTGGTTTAGAAGAAAATTAACTTTCTCTTAAAAAGTGGTAGGGGTGTACTTATTTATGGGCAATACTGTATATATAGTCATGTTTATTTTTTTCATGTTTTTTTTAGTTTTAGTTTGTGCCCGCTTGTTTTTTGAAAATTCCGACCTTTTTTAGTTATCACAGCCCAGCAAAAGGTGAGAGAAGTAACTTATTCATTGATCACCCCTTTTTCCAACTTTTTAATTGATCACCACCAGCACAGCATATATGGGTGGTGGTGATTCATAATTTCCCTTGGAATGCTAGTTTTATTTTTGTTTCTGTTATTCAGAATCAGCCAGCAGCTAAATGGACCTGACCAGATGGTAGAATTTAAAACTTCTAACAAGCAGATTGTGTGGAAAATCAAGAAATTTCCAGGTTCCTCTTATTTGACTGCAAATATTCGAGTGAGCCCATCTTCATTTGTCAAATTCCATTCATACCATTTTGTGTCCATTTTGCCCGTTTCCAAACTTAGTACTTAACTCTTAAATTCATATGTAAAAATTCAAATCTTAAATCAACTTCTTATCAGAGTTACTTCCCTTGCACTTTGAGGTAAATTTTAAAACTTTTTAAAATTCTATTCATTGAAGAGTTCCACTTGTTTAGGAGCGGTTTCAAGCAGTTCATGAATTTGAGTTGAAAATAAACCGTATCAAAAGTAAATCTGTCCTGTTATAGATGATCCATTTAGCAAGTCTATGACAAATGATTTTTTTATGAATTTTCTATAGAAGATTATTTGCTGTGCATTTCTTTTGTAAAACATTTACAATTCAATGATGTTGCATGTGTGTATTAGAAATCTTGTGATTACCCCATGACAAAATAATTCATCTCTCAGAATCTCTCTTCTATTCCAAGAGGTTACCACAATTCCATGGCTATTCAAATTAAGTAGACATGCAGTTGAATTGGTGTTTGTAAGTGGCCAAGACAAATTCTCTGGCAATACATGGAATTTAATATGGTTTAACACAATCAACTGCATACCCCAAGCGTCGCTTAGCTAGTTTATAAAATATCTGGATACGGATAACTTTTTATTTAATGCAAAAATTATTTTCAAGTGGACAGAATTGACATTTTTGAGAGGATCAGATGAAAAATATAGAATCCGGAATCAGTCTACTTTTTCTAAATGCATAAAAAAATATATGTTAATTTAATTTTTACAAAATGGAGGGCAGCCTATGATGTTTATAGAGTCATGTTACATATGCCAGCAAAGTTTTGTCTATATCTGTTCTGTGGTTTAGGCATGTAACAAACACCAACATCATGCACTGAAAGTTTATCCTGGGACCAGTGGGGACAGGCACATATAGGTGAGTGAGAGATGATGTAGCTAAATTTATACCCACGCATCACTTGCCCCACTTGGATAAAAACAAAGAAACTTGTTTGCAACCACATAATCATATTGTTGGATACATTCTACATGCGATAGAAATATTCATTTATGTTAAATTTCTTAAATTAAGAAATTTGCATAAAATAAAAAAAACGTTTTTGACATTTTGTATTTTATTGGTTTATACTGATACCTTTTTTAAAAAATACTTTCTTTTTAATTTAGATGAAGACTATTTTTCCCTATGATAATAATGTCATTGTTGGTTTTTGTTTTCTCTTACAGTTGATCAGTCACAGTGGTGTGAAGACACGTCTCAAAGATATTGATCACGTTGTCATGGAATTTGAAGCTTCTGGTTATACATGCTCTGGAGTACAAATCCGATATTTGCGGGTTTTTGACCGGGACCAGGCATATGTGCCCTATCGCTGGATTCGTTACATCACTGTTAGTGATTCCTATATATTTAAACTGTAAAAAGAAAAGATGACAATAAAATATTGTAAAGAATAAATTTGTTTTGAGTTCACTTATTGCTACAAAATAAGCCTGAAGCCATTTAATAAGAATTATTTAAACTGTGCATTTATCCTAAAGTTTACAACTTTTTTTTATTCTTATGTTTAGTCAAGAATGGAATCTGGTTAATAAGCCAAGAAAATCATTTGCAATGCATTTCTGTAGTAAATTGCATTTGCAATGCATTTTTATAGTATAACTAGTAAAATACCTGTTGCTTTGCTAACAATATACCTAGGGATGGAAATTCAAAACACTGTCATATCTTTTTGTACGTCTTGGACCAGAAACTATCTGGCAACCCTGACACACACACACAGACACTCACTTACATAAAGAGGAGTGCAATGATGTGATTATGTGTTATTTGACATGTTTAGGTACAATCATAAACAGGTCTGGTTAGTCATTCAAGTGAAACCATCACGTGGCCAACATCTTTTGGCAGCATGCCATCTTGGGGGTGATCAATTAAAAAATTGGGAAATGGGGTGATCAATGAGTAAGTTACTTCTCTCTTGTTGTGCAGTGATCACTAAAAATGTCTAAATGTAAAAAAACACGCAAATGCTGACACGCAAAGGGACCAATTTAGCATAAACTTACATTGCAAATTGAATCCCACACTAAAAACCTGTTTTTATTTGTGCACCATTTTTACATAGATTTTGTCTATGAATTTCCCCTAAAACACAAAACAGAATGATGATATCTTAGTTGTCGACACCTGTGGGATTTCTACGGGTCATGCTAGTTTAAATAATTTCTTTTTAGCCTCAAAATTCCAAGATAGATAGGGATAATTTTTCTGCAATATTTACAAAATTATCAACGCAATTTTTTCCAATTCAGCAAGATTTTTAGTTTCTTTTTCAAGTACCACGACTAATTGTTTAACCAATGCAAAAAAGTATAATTAAAATGTAATAGCTGCATTAACAAGATTAAATTAACGATATGTGACTTGAGTAAAGTATTCTGGTTTGTAGAATTTATCAATTGGCAATAGTCCACACACTACAGCAGACATCATTCACACTCTCACAAGTTTACAATGAAAAACAAAAAGATACATTCAAATGGTTCTTCAGACAATTGAAATCCTTCTTGTTGTTAACACGACGTTTCGGCTGAACCATTCTTCGGCTGTAAAATCCGAGTGTGATGGGGTAAGCAGAAGTTTGTTTTTTTAAAGGGAATAACCCTTATAACGTAGGGACACAAACAACAATAAGAAGTTCAATCGTCCGAAGAACCATTTGAATGTCAGTGACCCTTCTCAAAACTATAGAATAATACCAAAATGATACATTGTTTGTCGGTTATTTTGAGGGAACTAACACTGTTTTATCAATCGACCTGTCCTCTGACGGCAATTTCATAATAAGTTACTCCCCTTCGTTCATATTTGGCCTCTTCTTTTTAGAGAAGTTTTTTTTCGGAAAAAGAGTAATTCCTCGTAGGCAAGAATTCCGAATGCAAAGGGAGAGAACTATGTTAATTTTACAAACTGCCAAAAGGATAAGGAAAATTACGGTAAATAATATTTTATAAATTAAATTTATATTCTATGTAATGATTTTTTTCAGATTTTTATCTATAAAATATATTTATCTGTGGAAATTGCAGAATTAATAAAATAAAACATTTTTTAAAAATACACACCCAGGGATATTATTTTTTTTATTCTTAGATATTATATTGTTAAGACACTGTTATTATATAAAAAATAACATTTTACGTAACAGAAATTTCGGAAAATGTTGATGTTTACAAATAGGCAATTTCTTTTTATGCTGTAAATTTTCTGAAAAATCTCCAATTCTGGAGATTTTCCCCAGAGAAAGTTTATATCAGATTGTTTCCAAATCTTTCTTCTTAATAATGACACAAAGATTTTTACAATAAGATAATATTTTATACAAGTTTGAGGCTAATTTTATCTCAGGTGTCGACATCCCGGTGGACATTTTTTGCCATACTTATAAAGCAATTAAAATGTCTCGTTTTTTTTAACTCAATCAGTCTTAACAGTTTATTCTGCAATTTCCAATATCTTTACACAAAACATTTGACAAATTCTGATTTAGTACTTATAATAGTTTAGACCAGTGGTCTTCCAACTTTAACTACTCAGCGCTTTTCAATGATTAGATTTTCAAGGTAACCCCTTAAAAAACAACTGTACCTTCTACATATATCTATATCTACATATGTTTATAACTATTGGATTTTTGCCTTGTTTATGGAATGTGTATGAACCCAAATAGAAAATACACACTTGAATGGAAAAGTAAGAAGTTTACTGAGGAAAAATAGACATATGACTGACTGAACAGTGTCCGTGTTACGTAAATAACCAAAATGTTTTAATTAAAAAGGCAGAATGTTGTTGCTTTCTTATATAAAAAGAAATTAAATAAAGATGTGTGAAAGCCGTTAAGGAATTGTTTATGTAATAATAAAGAATTATTAAGTCTATTGCGAAAATGTCACTTTATTTCATGGGACCCAGTTTGAATACCGCTGGTTTAGACAAACTGAACGGTTACCATTTAACTTATTGAGGATATTTGCATAATCTTAGTTCATATTCAGTATTTCTGTGATGAATTTATTACTTGTAACGTTTTAAATCTTTGGTTTCATTACAAAATGAAATTCCAGACATTTAGCGCTTAACATTTTAGTTTAGTAACAAATCAAGTTTTGTATTATTTGAAGTGTCAATAGTTTAGACCAAGAAATTACGCATTAATGATTATTTATCATGAAGGTATAAAAATATCTAATAAATAAATATTTCAAAAGATTCTTCATCTAATAATGGATCTTTGCATACTTAACCAAAATATCGCTATTTGCTTCATAATAAAATCTTTTTAACTTTATAATATCATTTTATTTAGTATCAAAAAAGCTAAACATATTAGAATTGGGCAAATTTAATTGTTCCGCTTATTTATCAAGGATTGTTCCTTCAAAATAAATATCTGATATTTTAATAAATATGTATATCCTAATAATAGAGAGCCTCTCAAATTGTCATTACATTGTTAAGATGTAAACTGTAAATGTCAATATTGATAATAAATATTAATATATATTTTTTTTTTTTTATAAGCCAACATCTGGTAAATGCCGAACATGAATAATAATATTTTTTTTAAAAAAGCATATCTCAAGGAATTACGCAATCTTGGTTTAAAAAGCTTCTTTTTTTTTTATCAAAATCATTTGCAATTCCGCTCATATATACATTTTTTATGTGGTGTCGCATTTCTTTACAGTATACCAACTAAAATAAATACCATATTAAGTGTAACGTTTGAGGAGAATAGAACAACGATTCAAAGATTATTTTAATAGTTTCCTTTTCTGGTAGTGGTCGGGAAAAGCAGAGTCAATTTCACTATTATTCACGCATTAGCACAAATTATGCTGAAAGCTTTAATGCTAAATTAAAAATAAAAATAAAAATTCATAAACCAAATATTTGTTTTTCTTTCACTAATTTAAATGAAATCATAATGATTTAAATATAGAAATAATCAGACTTTCAAATACAGATCAAAGCTTTGCCCCATGGAACACTAAATGATTTTTCAAAAAGATTTTTCGAACGCGCTTCTAACAGGGGAAGCGACTCTGTCTATACAATTGACATAGTTATCTCCCTTCGCGTTTGGGAATTATTTCTAGGGTGGAATTATTTCCTGGACCCGTTTCTTTTTATATTATAAATTTGGGATAAATACATTAATGATTATTTATCATGAAAGTATAAAAATATCTAATAAATAAATATTTCAAAAGATTCTTCATTTAATAATGAATCTTTGCATACTTAACCAAAAATAAATTTGCTTCATAATAAAATCTTTTTAACTTTATAATATCATTTTATTCAGTATCAAAAAAGCTAAACATATTAGAATTCGTTAATAATCTCTCCTGAAAATTATCTTGAAAAAATTAGTATTATTAATTGAAATTACCTCGAAAAAAATCAACTTTATTGTTGAATTATTCCTGTACGTTGCTGCTATTTTTCCTTTGCATCATAAATCATAACTTCTTACGAGGAATTTCTAATACTAGGCGAATATCCCCGTATGACGAGTTATCTGCCCGTAGTTTTAGTTACATATACTTACGTTAGCTTCATTATATTAAGAATGACTACCACAAAAGGAGTTGAGGAAGAAACCAATCATTAGAAGGCAATCAATTTTCTGCCATTTGTTTACGATATATGAATGGCGAAAAAGTATTGTATTTTGCTGTACAGGCAGTGGCTTTTCTAGTTCTTAGAAAATGTGTGTGGGGGGGGGGGACTCGAAATACATCTGAAGAGAAATCTTCATTTTTCTCAAATCTGAGATAATCAATCATATATCAGCTACACCTATACATTAAAGCGTATGAAAGTGGGGGCCAGCCAAAATTCGGGGGGGGGGTGCTAGATTAACATAATTCAGTTTAATAAAATCAATAAAGTATTCTTTATCTCTCTTTAAAGAAATTTATTTCAAGGCAAACTATTTTTCAGTTTTTCTCCTGTTCATTGTAAGCTATTATCTCCCCTGCATCATTTATAAAATAGAGAAATTAAACATTTTCTTAAACGTTTTCATTATCTTCTATACCTTTTCCTGAGCTAAGTTAAAAAATTGTGCGAGCAAATTAAAAAAATTATTTGCTTGCTGTGATTTTTAACTTGCTTGGGAAAAGGTATATGAGTTTTACAAATTCATAGCATATGCGCCAAGTAAACTCTGATTCAATTGAAACTGGATAAAAGTAATGGGTAATCAAAAAAATGTAAAAATAAAGGACAGTTTTTCTTTTTTCAACATTGATTTTATTGAACATATTATCCCTCTTATACACTGATTTACTTTGACTAGTGTCCTCATCTAGGTTGTTATAGAAACAGCATTTTGGCCGTTGTACTCTTCAGCCTCCTTCAGGTATTTTGTTGTGGTTGGTAACCTTCTGGGAAATTTCAACCCAAACACTTTATTCAATCCGGGGTGGGGGGGATAGATTGTTCTCATTCCGTTGTCCATGTCCGGGGGTGGGGTTCTATGTTGAGAATATTTTGTATCGGTTTTTTCTTCTTATGACTTTTTTGTACTACCTGACCCAAGGACTTAACTCACGACTGACAGGTTACTAGAAAGGCTTAACAAACACTTTTATCCACTAGAATTTATATTATAATTATTTGCTGATTCCTTTTATTTTCTTATCAATAACTGAAATTAGAAGATAATAGACTTAGAACAGACTCTTTTTGGTCAATTTATACCTAATTAAATTAATTACTCAGAAACCGGTGGCCTAATTCGGCCGGAAATTGCTCTATTCTCTAAGTATTTTCCCCCATCACCAAATGAAATGGCATCTTCCTCATCATCTACCATTCAGCTCTCTCTCAAATGTAAACCCAAGAAGACATCTATCTTACCTTTCTCTCTGACTGGTCAAGTCTTACCTGCTACATGTGTCTGCCATAATTTAACTTCTATCTTTTATTTCTCTCATTGGGGTTTAATCACATTCTAATATTCAATGCAGATTTTCAGTTTTTCTCTTTTTTTATTGTTAAAATAAAATATTAATATCACAATGTTTGTATGTTTTTCACAACTCAGATTATCAGAATGAGTAAAAAAAAAAAGAGATTATCTTTTTATACCTCTTTTACTTTTCTTTACAGAGTACAAGAAACCCCTGATAAATGTGGTTAATGTGTCCTCAAGAAGTGTTGCGCTAATTGAAACCATATTAATCAAACTTAACCCCCCCCCTCTCTTTATCCCACTTCTCGTGGCATTTGTCTCAGTGACAGGGATTTGGGATTCTCCTCCCTCAAGTCTCTAGTCACGGGGACATGGGATCCCCCATCACCCCCCCCCTACTGAATCCGGCACTAAATGACCCACCAAGGGTCGATGTGCCGTTAAACAAAACAATCAATCAATCAATCAAACTTAAAAACCTATGCCAAATAATGTAATTAATCCTAAACTTAAAATTTTACAAAGATTAAAAATAATTTTTAAGACAATCTTTTAATCCATAAAAGCAAAGGATAATAATTGAAAAGGTTCAGGATTATAAGTTTACTTAAAGGAAAGGAGCATTTTATTTTTTAATAAAAAATAAATTAATGAGGGTAGTTTGGTAAGTTTTTTTCCTTCCACTTTTTTTTTTTTTGTACATCTCGTGGTAAAATCTTGGTGTGTTTCGCCTGTCATTGCAGTCGACAGTGTGTACATATGCACATTTGGGAAGAAAACGCAGTACAATAGTAAATTTATTTTATTACAAACCAAATTATTTTGAATTAGCCATTAATTATGGCACTAATCAAATTTTGGGGTTCACTATTCAATTTTTTTGAAAAAAAATGTTAATCAAAAACACGCTTGGAATCCTGTTGATAGGGGTTCCTGTATCTTAATCTGTGTTTACTTTAATGGGTAGTTTGACCTATTTTTCTCTGCTCATCTCACCGAAACTGTTCGGAGAGAAAAATATTGTAAGCTTGGTTTAATGACAGATATTAACAGATTAAAAATGCAAACAGAAGATAAAGTACTTACAGGTCCTTTATTCAAATATTCACAATGACCATGGTCATGATACACACATGTGTGTCCTAGAGCTCTCTCATCTACTAATAACCCAATGCAATAATGGCTGCTCGTTGACCAGAAAATAAAACGGCACCCCCTAGCAGAAGTGGACAGGAACTCTTCTGCCTAACGGGAATAACTCATGATACTTACTTAACAGCACTTCCCCTCTTTTCTTTTTTACTTGGGTGTGCATATAATTTCTTTTTTTAATAATAAAAATGTTTTGTTTTTGTCCCACTAAATATATAAAAAATAAACATTTTTCAACAGATTATCTTTAATGCTTTCTTCAGAGAAAGTAATTTCTTCTTGATCCATGAATTGGTTACAAACACATTGTCTGTCCATCTGTTGACAACATCTTTAAAGATGACATCCAAGTTTATCTATTTCGGTAGAAGTCTAACTTACATTAAGCGAACGAGCATTCCTTTTTTTTTTTTTTTTGTCAATATTCCCGACATTCGACTGCTCTGAGTAAAATCTGTAAATTTCTTTTGATGTTGATCTTCAAACGTATTTCACAAAATACAAAAGACCGCAGCCTTAATCCCTAGGCTGTTTCCTTGGTCTCTCTACAGGCATCTGTAATCTGGCTACTTCAGATCACTGCCTGGCTACTTTAATATAATTGACCTCCATGGTCACTGTGGGGTAAGAGATCATATAAGGTCATTCCATGTCAAGTGGACCAATTTTGGGAAAGTGCCCCACTCGACCATCTCAGATTTGGCTCTAACTAACAGATGCACTTAAAAATGGTTTTTCGGAAATACCAATGAAATTTGGAGCCCACTTTGACATCTTTTTCTGAAGAAATGATGCTTTCTAGAGCTAGGCTGATAACATTTTCAAGATCTACATATAAAGTTGACCCCGAGAACAAGGCAGTAGAATTTCCTGTTGTGGAATGGTTGCTAGTTGAAAATGGAAAAAAAGATTTGGTTGTCGTCGCTTCAAACAAAGTAGTCCTTGTTCTTGGATCCATAGTGACTGAACGAGTAAAGATATTGAGCTAAGATTTCACAGGACTTCATTTCAAACCCAAATGAACATCTGAGCAAAATCTGAGATGGTCGAGTGGGGACCACTGGTCAACTTGACATGGAATGACCCTAATGAGCGATTAATTCCTAGTGGGTGTACACTGCGTTTGCATAGGAGTCATTCCAAAAATGCGTGTGCTGCTCGAATTTCCCCTGTCTCAGCGAGTGTTGGGAGGGTTCAGTACCCTTCTTCCTCTCATATTCTTTTTTTTTTTTTAATATATTATATAATAGGATAGGAGTCCTCATTAGAATTTAATGCAGGTTCCGGATCTTTTGATGCGCTGTTGGAACCCTTAACAGTGGGGTATCACCTGGTGTATCCTTGAACTTTCCTGGTGCAGGACAGCCTTTAGCAATTTGGCCGGATTTCCAATACTGGTAGCTAGTCCTGGTGTCCATGGAAGGGCAATCTCACCGGATATGCCCCAAACTTCCGCAGCTAAAATAAGCCTTCCAGATTTCCTTGTCACAGTGACGAGCAAAGTGACCAAGCTGGTTGCATAAGTAGCAGCGTTTCACAGCATGACAGTAATGAGCTGTGTGGCCAATTTCTTTGCAGTTGAAGCAGCAGACTTGTCTAGAGTAGCATTCACTAGCCAAATGACCTGCATGGTGGCATTTGTAACAGCGACTAGTGTGCTTTGCTTGTCTATAAATATTCGGGTTTCCAACTTCCCGATTTTTAGAATCAGGGATCATATGATCCAAGTTGACATATCGATGGCAATGACATTTAGGGTCATCAGGTCTTGCTGGTTTTGAAAAGTTCATATTTTTATATTTCTGCGCATTCTCCAGTGAACGTCTTTTAACTCCTTGTTTAGGAAATTCTGACATTCTGTCAGAAAATTATCTTTTCTCCATTTTTAAGATTTGTGTTAAACCAGATCTCACCTGGTGTTTTAAATTCTTCCATTTTCTGACGAGTTTTGTGCTTTTGTTGTCAGCTTTGTGTTCTTGTTTCACTAGTGGGACCTGTGCCAGTTCCTCAGAAGCATCCGCTTGTGTAATAACATCACTGGGGGTGGCTTTTTCGTTTTTTGAAGAGTCGTCTTGCCTATTGTCCGTTTTGTTATCTTCACTAATAACAAGCTTTTTACCAGTATGTTGAGAAAAAACTTTGTTATCACATTCCACTGCACAAAGAGATTCGTTATTTTTACCGGCAGATTCAAATGTTTTGTCTTCTATTGTAAGTTCTGTTGCAAATTCGTCGATTCTGGGCTCTGCAAGTAGTTCAGTTATTAGTTGAAAAATCTAGGTATTCCGTTTTTGTAGAGTTTGATGATCAACTTTTAAGCATTCTAACTCTTTATAAGCCTCGCAATATTTACGCCTGCACTGCTGTAATTCTTGTTGATACTTTTGCTTGTGTGTAATTTGCTCCAATTTTAACAAGTTGACCAGTTCTTCATATTCAGAATCTTTATTTTTCAAATCTGTTTTGAGTCTGGTCATCTCTTCAGTAAGTTCTAAGAAAGAACTTTCCTCGACTTTAATTTCCGAGTCGTTGTTTACATCAACCGTAGATTTATTTTTCTTCCATTTTCTGCTTTGTTTTTGCATCAAAGTATTTGTTTCTTTGGAAGATATTTCTTCATTATTTTTCTTATTTTGCTCATTAGTCGTAGCATCACTGCTCACTTCAGAAAGTTTGACTAATGTTTGATATAAAGAAAATAACCCATCTTCCGTGTTTAAATTTGAAAGATTTTACAAATCCAAAATGGCCTGTCCTGCACTGCCGTGCAGAGAAAAGAAAACAGTCGGTGCAAGTTTTTTATTTTCGATTTTGCATATGCTAGCCCATGTGGCTATCTCTTTTCGCCAATTACTATAATTTCAATGTTAACGTGGCCATCTTCGGACATATTTGTTTTTTTGTCTCCGGAAATATGTTTAATGACAGATATTAACAGATTAAAAATGCAAACGGAAGATATCACCGTTCATTTTTCTGGTATTTTCTGTTTTAAAATCATCTGTCATTTTGTTTTTCAACTACGCACTGCTATCAATGTAAGCTTGGTTTAATGACAGATATTAACAGATTAAAAATGCAAACGGAAGATAATGTACTTACAGGTCCTTTATTCAAATATTCACACACGTGTATCCTGGAGCTCTCATCTACTAATAACCCAATGCAATAATGGCTGCTCGTTGACCAGAACATAAAACAGCAACCCCTAGCAGAAATGGACAGGAACACTTACTTAACAAATATATATATATATATATATATATGTACTAGCATATACCCATCAAAAATTTCCATATCAAATCACTCAATTTTAGGAACTTTCTCCAGGTCACCCTCTCTGATTCCTCTGAAAAAAATCACTGGAGCTCCTATACCAAACTTATGGAGAAATAAAAAATATTAGGTCTGTATCTCTAATAGTTTTGAAATTAAAAATCTTTGAAATCTTACTCAATTTTATGCATTTTGCTGAATGAGCCTTTTCGTCCAACCTCCAACATTTATAGCTCCTTTGATATGGCATGTACAGCTTTGGAACTTTATGATTAGGCCTAACTTTTCACGTAGAATTCAAAAGTGTAATCAGATCAGGTGTATCTTATGTACATTTCTTACTACAAGGCTCTGAATATGGCCGAAAATCCAAAACATAAAAGGACGCACTTTGAGAGCTTCTCACTCAAATAGTTTGCTAGATAAAGCATTTAGTTTTCCTGTCATTTATAACATACTAGCATATACCCGTCAAAAATAGTTTGTTTTTTTTATGTATGGATCGGCAATAGGAGCCAAAAGTGATTTTATTAGGTAATCTTTTTTTATTAATTCAAGTATTTTAATTTTTTTGAAAGTCTCAACTGACATTGTGCGGTATGAAAAAAAAACTCATAGAAAGAAACTTATTTTATTAAAAATATAACTTATTTCCATACAAAATAAAGTTGATGGCCAAATTTGACAAATTTGGCCATGAACTTTTTGGTTTGGCCATATTTAAATTTTGAGCCATTTTGATTTCCTTTTTTTTTTGTTTGCTGGTTTATTTGCATTTGGCCATTTTTGTAAGTTTTTGGCCAGAAAAAACTGGCCCCTCCCAATTGCTTCTTTACTGTGTTGGCTACATCAAAGGAAGTTGGAAGCAGTTGACCTTGTTGTGTTGACAGACATAGTTTGTCTGTAGACTTTGGTTGCTATAGTAATGGCATTTCTCGTTTTTCCACCTTTTAATTCTATTATTCATTGTACAATCTATCTCATATGGACCAGTCCATTATGAGTTGTAGGATCTCAGCTAGCAGACACTACAGACAACTAAACGAAGATACTCATTTATATATTTGGCTTTTATATGTATAGATTATGCTCTTTACTTACATATTAACCAATTATTTCTTTGTAGTTCTTCTTAGTTTGCTCTGGTGTTGATCCTTTTCAACCTTTTGGCTAAGATCAAAGAGTAGTATGTGATCTTCGAAACCACGGCCCATCGGGGGTCCTCATGGCATCCTTGGGTATCATCCTGGGAGAAGTTGTTCAGGATATCTTGGCCAGCTGGTCGAGAGGCAATCACCATTAGCATGCTCAGGATTCGTCCTGAGAAGCTTTTTGTCTCAGTGACAGGGATTTGGGATTCTCCCGCATCAAGTCTCTAGTCGGCACAAAATGACCCACCAAGGGTCGATGTGCCGTTAAACAAAACAATCAATTAGTTTCCTCTCTCACTCTTCCTCATTATGACGTCTACATATTCCTCTCGTTATATATTTTAAAATAAATGTCTCTCAAGTCAAGAAAATTAGTGTAATCTGATGAAACCAAAATGAACATGGATTTTAAAAAAAATATATATATTTGCAAATAAATAAGAGAAAGTACACAAAAATGCTACTTCATCATCAGCCATCACTGCTGGACAAAGGCCTTTCCTATCTCCTTCCATGACAATCTTGATTATGCTAACCTCTGCCATGTCTTACCAACAAACTTTTCTATCTCATCCCTCCATCTTGTGTCTGGTCTTTTCCTACTGCATTTACTTTGTTCACTGTCCCATGGGCTCCAATCAGTTAGTCTTTTCCCCCATCTATTGTCATCTCTTCTTGCTAGGTGGCCAGTCCATCTCAATTGTTGCTGCTTAATTAGTTGTATAATATCCTTCACTCTAGTCCTCTCTCTGATCCATGTTGATCTTTTTCTGTCTCTTAGAGTTACTCCTAGCATTTCTCTTTCCATGGCTCTCTGTGTGATTCTAAGTTTGTTCTCAGTTCATTTTGTTAATTTTCATGTTTTGCATCCATAAATCATAGCTGGTATTATGCATCCATTGTATACTTTATGCTTTAAGCTCATTGCCAAGGTGCTCTTCAAAATGTCTCTATTCATGTTGAATGCTTTCCAACCTATCGTAATGGGTTGTTTTATTTCGCTTTCATGGTCTTTCTCTAACTTTACCTGTCCCAGATAGATGTATTTGTCAACCTTTTCTAGAGCTTCTCCCACTATCTTTGATCTTTTTGGTGACTTTATCGTTGAACATTACTTTTGTCTTTGTTCTGTTCATCTTTAAGCCTACTTTTTTACTTTCTCTATTTAGATCAGTCAACATGTTTTGTAATTCTTCCGATGCTTCTGACGTGAATCTTAAGTGGTTTAAGTATTAAGTATTCTCCATCTATGTTTATTTCCATTCCCTCCCAATCAGTTTTCCAAAAGATGCTTTCAAGGCTCGCTGTAAATAGTTTACGTGATATTGTATCTCCTTGCCTTACTCCTTTTGCTATCTTTATCTTGTTTGTATCTTTATGTAGCCTAATTCTTACAGTGCCATTTTTGTATATTGAATGATTATATGTAATTCTCGTTAACACCTTCTCACATTGAGTTGAAGAATGCTGTGTGTTCTACAGAGTCAAATACTTTCTCATAATCCATGAAGGCCAGAGTGGTTTGTTGTATTCTAAGGACATTTTGATCAGTTGATTTATTGCATGTAGATGATCTATTGTTGAGTAGCCACTTCTGAAGCCTGCCTGCTAGCGTGGTTGATTTTCGTCTAGAGTTCCTTTTAATCTGTGAGTATTTTTGTGAATAGTTTATATATGTTAGGTAATAGTTACCAAGGTCGTGCTTATCTCCTTTCTTGTGGAGTAGGATTACTATTCCTAAGTAGAAGTTCTTAGGTACTTTTCTTTCTCTTATACATTGTGTGAATAGCTGTGCTAGTCCTTTTGTGCAAGGTTTCTCCTGCATCTTCTAGAAGATCTGTCGTTATGCCATCGCTTGGGACTTTACCAAGTTTCATATTTCGTGGTGCCGATATTACTTCTACCGTTATGTCTGGGATATCGCTAGTATCTATAGATTTATTAGTTTGTGGTATGTTTATTTTTGAAGCGTACAAATTTTCATAGTAGTCAATTTGTCCCTATTTTTGATAATTTTGACATTTTTATCCTTTAGTGCAAGCATCTGTTGCTTGCCAGTATGGTCTGTGGATCGAGCGTGTTTTAAACTCTTCCCCTTTCTGATAGCCTCTACTATCCTTTTCTCGTATTTATTTTATTTATTAATTTAAGTTCTGCTTTTTTGTTTTCGTCATCTTTAGTTTCTATCTCCATATTTCTTCTCTGTTTGATTAGTTTTAATGTTGTTTTAGAGTATTTCCCTGTATTATTGTCTACATTTGTACTGAGTATTGTATTGAGTTGAAGACTGCAGTGTGTTCCGAGTCAAATGCTTTCTCATAATCTACAAAGGCCAAACAAAGTGGTTTGTTGTATTCTAATGACTTTTTGATCAGTTGATTTAATGCATGTATGCAACCTATTGTTGAGTAGCCACTTCTGAAGCCTGCCTGCCTGCCCGATTTTCATTTGAGTGCCTGTTAATCTGTAGGGTTGTCTCGATTAGTTGATTTATTGCGTGTAGGTGGTCTATTGTCAAGTAGCCACTTCTGAAGTCTGCCTGCTCGCGTGGTTGGTTTTCATCTAGAGTGCCTGATAATCTGTTTGTGATTATTTTTGTGAATAGTTTATATATTTCAGGTAATAGTGTAATAGGGCAGTAGTTGCCAAGATCGTGCTTATCTCCTTTCTTGTGGAGTAGGGTCACTATTCCTAGACAGGTTTTTAGGGACTTTTTTTTCTCTTATGCACTGTGTGAATAGCTGTGCTAGTCGTTTGTGCTGTTGCATCTTCTAGAAGGTCTGTTGCTGGAGCTTTTCTGTATTTCATATTTCGTAATGCAAACACTACTTCTGTTATGTCAGTCATATCACTAGTATCTATCGGCTTATCAGTTTTTGGTATTTCTATTTTTGAAGCATATAAATTTTCGTAGTATTCTTCGGTTACTTTTGACAACTTGTCCTTTAATATTTATCACACTTGACAAAAATTTCTATTTTCAAATTGTGACAGACGGACATATTGCTTATTATAAGACAGAGATTATTCAAACACGCTTACAAAGCAAAAGGAAAATCGATCTAGCGGGCTTTTCAAATTTTAGTAAACCCTCGATTTAACGAACCCTGGTATAACAGATTTCGGAATTAACAGACCTTTTTCATGAATATTATATTTCATTTCTGTGTATTAGTCATTAGTAAAATATTGTAAATTACTTTTCATCTTTCTTTTATTTTAGGCATAATTAAAAATATTAGTTATTATAAATCTTATTGATGAGGACATGGGTCTCCATGATAAATGTTAGATAAGATTTTGGGTCACTGCCAAAAAAGGTCCATCAGGTCAAGTTTTTTTTCTATAGCATATCAGCATTTTTACTAAAAATTGGTAATATAAAATTATTAAATTATAATAAAAAATATCACAGGCCTACAAAATTTTATGACCTGACTGTTTTTTTACTATAGCATATCAGCATTTTTACTAAAAATTGGTAATTTTGTCATTATTTAAAGGCATTTTCACAAATTACATGTACATTTACTTAAAACAACAATATCAAACAGTTTACACCCATTAGATAATGATTTATATGTAAAATAATGTGTTTTAGATCACATTTGGAACAAACACTTTTGCAAAAATGCAATTAACATTTAAAAATTGGCTAAAAGTTTGCCGAGGGGCCAAAAACAAAAAAAATCTGTATTTTTGAAAAAAATATGGCTCTAGAGACTTCATGTAAGAAAACTTTTCAAACTGTTCAATATGCAAAACTGGTCAGCATCGAGGCAGTAAAAATGAAAAAGATGAACCAAACTAACAAAAAATGTCCATGGGTTCAAAAAGTGCAAGTTTTACATTTTTTATAAAAATCTTTGTTCCTAAAGACTAGATACACCACATGTTGCCAGTCCTGATGGGTGACTAACTGGAATAATCACTTACTGGTGTTCAATGTAATATAATTATATTACGTTGAACATCAGTAAGTGATTATATCAATGTAATATAATTATATTACATTGAACACCAGTAAGTGATTACAGGAAGTCTCTAGTCTTTAGAGCCAATATTTTTTCAAAAATACAGATTTTGTTTTTCTTTTTGGCCCCCCCCATGTCAAATTTTCATACAATTTTTGAATGTTAATTACATTTTTACAAAAGTGTTTGTTCCAAATGTGATCTAAAACACATTATTTTACATATAAATCATTATCTAATGGGTGTAAACCATGTTTGATATTGTTGTTTTAAGTAAACGTACATGTAATTTGTGAAAATGCCTTTAAATAACGACAAAATGACCAATCTTTAGTAAAAATGGTGATATGCTATAGAAAAAAAACTTGACCTGATGGATGAAAACTGATGTGATTTTTTAAATCAGCACCAAAACATAGTTTAAAAACAGGTATCAGAATTAAAACAACAGTCAGGTCATAACATTTTCTGGGCCTGTGATATTCTTTATTATAATTTTATATTGTACAGTACTGTGTATTCTATTAAAGCTTTTTAAAAAAAAATTTTTTTTTTAACGTTTTAAAATTGTCCTGCCCACCTCCATTTTTGTCACTTAATCACTTCTATGATATCTTTTACCTTGGTCTGCTCTCAGATCCATGTTGATCTTTTTCTATCTCTTAGAGTTATTCCTAACATTGTCCTTTCCATTGCTCTTTGTGTGACCCCGAGTTTGTTTTCAAGTGATGTCTAATATCAAGCTTACAACTCAAATCTCAAAACAACAGAAAGTTGGATACTAAAAACAGATTCTTTCAAAAGAGGGTTATTTATTTATTTTGGGGTGCCATTTCTTACCAACAATTTGCCAATTTTCACTGCAATGTCTATGTTACGCCACCCACCTCTTACTTTTAATTTTCTTTAACCATTAATTTTAATAACTTCATGCTCTTCCTTCCATGTTTTTCGTCATTAAATTGGGCAAAATCATTTTGAGTTTAGCTGACTAAACCCATAAAGGATTAGTCATTTGTATCTGCTATTTAAAAATCCAGTACAGTTTCTTGATAGCTCGATCAAGTTTGGAAGGGGCCAGACTTTGTGTGTGTAGTGCAGCCTGCCATAATTGTCATGTAAGATAAAAAATAAATGAATAACTGTAACATTTTAAATAAACTAAAATTTTACTGGTTGAATTGAATCTTAAAAAATACATCAGTAGTGATCAATGTATTCTAAAGAGCGAAAGTGAAGCGAGATAATTTATAGAACCACAAAAATTTATTTTTATTAGTTGTTTGGATCAGTGGTTCTCAAGAAATCTAACTCGACATTGTGCTGAATGTCTGTCGAATGTCAACTTCGTATAATGGTCAGTTGTCAAGTAATTGTGGTGTACGCACACAGATTTCTTCAAATTTTTGATCACCCCCATGTCTAGAGAAATTTTACCCTCAGATCATTACCAGTAAATTGGTTTACCGTGTTGTCGGTTGTTGTATTGGTGGGTTATGTGTCTGCTCTATTTTATATCAGCTTTATTTCTGACTGGCTGATTCTTGTATTTTTTGTCCTTGTGCTACTGGTTACTTGAACTGTAACTGTAACTGTAACTGTAACTGTAACTGCACTTCACTGATGTGTCACTCACAAAACAGATGACTTGCATTTATCATTCTTGTTTTCAATATGGCTTCCCACGTGTTGCTTCCAGAATGAGGCTCTATCATAAAAATGTGCTTTTCATAAAGATGAGATGAATGCTCAAGCGAGACTTGGAACCCTTCGATTAAGTGACATCGCAGTGGGAATTCCTAGAATGTACATGTAAAATGGAGATAACTCCTGTTAGCCTTAAAATGAACGATTATCTCCACCTTAAAAGAAAAAGATTGGACTACCTAATTATTCAAAGCAGTAACAAACAGTCAGTTTTTTGGGCGAAAATGTCACAGTAACGCTAATTTTCCCCTGTTTCTCAAGTGTTCATTCTCCATAATGTTGACTAATACAAAACTGTTATGCATGCCATAATAAAGAATGGCCAATTCTAAATCTGTTGGTGTCTTATTTGTCACCATTTGACTTAAAAGGAATTTTACAGCAAATTTTCAATTTAATGTGTTACAGTGCCCAAACTACACTGTGAAGGTTTTTTACTGTGGTCGAAAAAAAAGGTGTCTATAAATAAATGATTGCTGACACCTCCTCTTTCGATGTATGTCTTTGGAACCAATATCACCTAGTAGAAAAATAAATGTTCTTCAGTTTCATATAAGATTTAAGCAAGTGCACAATGTCTACATATTAAAAAAATGATGGCTTTTCAGTTTTATAGGGTGTTGAAAAGGCCATTTTTTTTTTTGTAAGTGTTCAATTTGCTGCGAGTCCGCAAATGAATAAATAATCATAATTAGTGAACTAATAGGAGTAGAGAGACAAATGTGGTATCAAAATGTTCAGAATAACAAGACCTATAAGGGGAAACAGGCACCAGATGTATAAGATCTTCCTGTAAAAACTCATTGGAGTACCTAGTGCTATGTTTGTAACGAGTGGGCAAGTGAGATAATCCTTAGCCTTAAAATCAACTAACTAGAATTATCTCCATTTTACGGACGTATTCTAAGAATCAACCGTAGTGGGAGTACCTAACAAAATATCATATAATCAGCCAATAATGTCTATCTTTATTTATTTATTTATGTAATCTTTTCTTGACCCTAAACCGTCAACCAAAATTGTCAACATAGCCAGTCAGCTAGACCAACTTAAAAACTGAAGGAACCTATCTATGTATGTATGTATGATGTGTACAGGCTGCATCAGAGCTAGAGGGCTGAAAATTTAAACCTTTACTCCTTATTATGTCTAAAAAAAGTTGTTTTTTTTTCTCCAAATTCCACCCAAAATAGGTTTTTAGTCACAGTCTCAATTACAATGTAAGTTTATGCTAAATTGGTCTCTTAGTTTGTGTCTGGCAGTATTCATGCATGTTTTTTGAAAAAATTTAATCATTGATCACGCCCTTTAACCAATTTTTATTTGATTACCCCCAACACGGCATACTGCCAAAAGACCTGTTTACAGTATTATTCAGAGAGAATACTAAAGCAAAAGCTGTGTCAATGATTGGAGAAAACATTGGTCTTTTTCTTTTTTTTTTTTTTTTTAAACTATGAAATGAGAGCACGCTGCAAAATGCTAAATGCTTTTTTTGTTAAAGAGGTGTAAAGAGAACTTTTGAAAAGCGAGGCATACCTGTATTTGGAACATGAAAAAGTTGAATTTGACACAAAAAAAAACTGCCTATTAAATAAAAACACTGACATATATGGTCAATAAATGAAGTTGACAATCATCATCAACCATTATAAGTCCACTGCTGGACAAATGCCTTTCCCATCTACTTCGATAACAACGTAGATTGTGTTAACCTCTGCCATGTCTTACTATCTTGTCCATCCATCTAGTGTCTGGTCTTTTCCTACTGCGTTTACTGTCCCATGGGCCCCAATTGGTTAGTCTTTCCCCCATCTATTGTCATCTCTTCTTGCTAGGTGGCCAGCCCATCTCCATTTTTGCTGCTTAATTATTTGTATAATATCTTTCACTCTAGTCCCCCCGCTGATCCATGTTGATCTTTTTCTGTGTAAAACATTAACTTGTTGATAGACACCAAATTTTACAAGAAATTTGGATGTACATGGGATTATACATGAATGTGTATCATAGTTTCTTACATGTTAGCATACAATAATTATCATAATCATTATATACATAGTGCTGAAAATATTGTGCCAACACATCATGGGCCATTGTAAGGCCTCCACATCTTAGACATAGGCCTTCCTCGAGTAAGTGTAACAACAGGCTTTAAAAGGCTGATTGAAAGTAATAAATAAAAAATAAAGGAATAAAAATGGAAGCATGGGTTTTATAAACATGTTTTAGTCTCCTCATAATTATGTACAGATTTGTTCATTTATATACACACATTTGGAATGAAATATCTGAAAAGGCATTTCATGGAATTTTCAATTGCAACTGGAATATCATGCATTTTATAAGTTCTTTTGAAGCTGACAATCTGCAGGAAGAAAATCTAATCCTTTAGAAACAAATTTCTAAATTCCAAGAAAAATTTTCAGTCCCCCTTTTTTTTTCCTTCAATAATTACCATTAAAATGAATAGAGTCAATGTTTAATTTGTCAAATCGAAAAAAAGAAAAGAAAAAAAAAGGTTTTGCTTTAAATTATAAAATTAATATATTGTTTGATGCTGTAAACAACAAAGCAAAATTCAAATTAATAGCAAAATTAATTTTAAATATTTTCTAGAGGGAGCAAATCTGATGATTCAGCTATAATTCTCTTTTATGATGATTGACACAGCCGGCCCTGGGGTTTCTGGGGGCAAGCTGAACTTTAGCACCCTTCAAAGTATAGTATTACCTTATTTTGTTCGACAGTGAGAAAAATAAAAAGTTTATTACAATAATCGGGTTAAAAAAACAGTTCTGACAACCACAACAGAAAGTATTTAACTGTCAGATATTCCTGAAAGATCTGACTTCACATCAGGAAATTTTCTTATTTTGACTGTTTATTCTGTTTAATCTATTCAATTTCCATTTGTAAAGTCCTACTGACTCAGACATATGACAGGGACCCCCTAGCACTTGGTACTCTGGGCGACTGCACGTGTTGCCAGTACCTTGGGCCGGCCATGATAATTGAGTTTATTCACTCGATAGATGGGGATTTGAAAATCCTGAATAATTCTTCCAGAACCTATTTAAATTTAATTTTCACGGTTAATTTTATTTTTTATGTATATACTGTATCCGATGGCATATAAGCCCCTCCCTTCACGAAAAATGGCTCAAACGGTAAACATAAACTTCATTATCCAGCCCCACATTTGCCAGAACTTGAGGGGTTAAAAAAAACAAAAAAACTGGTTGATAAATGAGAAGAATTCAGTGAAATGCGTTTTTATCTTAATATTCTCTGCGTCCTAAGGAGGAATGGTTCTCATATGTCATCAAGTACAGTCTTACATTTTTTAATGGCATTAGGAATAGTTATTTTAAGAAACAAATGGCCATTTTTGCGAAAGAACAACATTTAAACATTGACAAGGTTTTTAAAAAACCTGGAAAAATAAAAATTGTCCAGATGTATCTGATTTTTTTCTTTTTTTTCTTCTAATTCTGTGAAATATCATTTTTGTGAATAATTCAAGCAAACATGTACACGGTAAAAATAAAATAAACTGTGTCCATCTTGACAATATTCTTTCTTTTTCCTCTTTGTTTTAGTTGTCCTTTAGGGATAACCAACAACTCCCAGAATATTCTTTTTAGCATTACTGATTTCAGTTTTTTTTAAGTCTTATTCTTTTTTATTATCTTTTCCTTAAAAAAAAATGAAAATGAATGCTTTGTGTTGAAGATATCAAAGGCCAAATATACACAGAAAGAAAGAGAATGTGATAGAGAGAGAAAAAAAAATTTTGAATCATGTAGTTTGACCAAAGATGAATCGAGAAGAGAAAAAAAAAAAAAGGTGGAGTTGAAGGAAGAGGGCAGTTTTAAGTCTTACGCTACTGTAGCTAGGACGATCAGTACGAAGACAGGAACTTGACTGAACATCACACTTTGCTGAATTTGAGACCGGCTGAAAAGTAATTATAAAATAGTTTGTTCAGATTTTCAGAGTAACATAGGCAAATCAAACAAGGTCATTACAGTAAAAAAGATAATGTGTAAATTTATATTATACGAGGAGTGATTGATAAGTTTGTGGCCTAAAGTACAAGGACATGAGTTACAATTCCAACTAAATTCACATATAGTTCAACTCTTTGAATAATTATACAGAAAATTTGAAGTTCATGTTTTATTTTTTCTGTTCCAGACAATTGAAATTTGAGAAATGGACAGTATCGCCCATCGTGCAGTCATCCGCTGTCTCGATATCAAGGGCTTATCACCTGAGGAAATCCATGGGGACCACACTAAAGAAGGATGCATGGTTATAAAATGGGCATCTGAATTGCAGGATGGGCGATATTGTCAATTTTTTCAACAATTCTCAAGTTTAAAATTGCCTGGAACAGAAATTAAACAGTTATGAACTTCAAATTGTCTGTGTTCTGATTCAAAGAGTTGAACTGTATGTAAATTTAGTTGGAACTGTGTAACTCATGTCCTTCTGCCTTAGGCCACCAACTTATCAATCACCCCTCGTAGATATACATATACATCTTTCGTATAAGGAGGAATGTGTAAGAGTGTATGCAAGAGAAAGAGGGGGGAGAATGAGTGCCAGTACTTCTCCAAGATACCTACATTGATTTCAATGAAACTAAGTGTGCCCATTTTTTCTGAAAGATTACTTTGGTTTAAATGGAGTAAAAAAAAACAACAATTTACAGTAAGATATAAACCATAAACTCATGAAAGTTATGAATCCAAGACTAACATTTTATTACATTTGTATTTGGCTTTCATAATGTTATGCTTCATATCTAACTGAAGTCATTTTTCTATAAAAGTCGGGCAATGTTGTGGGTTTTTTTTTCTTTTACCAAAACATTCTTTATTTGAGAATTTTGGGTTACGGTTGAAGTCCGCATTATAGATAAAAATATGGTCATAGAAATGAATTTCTATATTGTAGATACTGCATTCCTATCAGAGGAATTGAAAAAAAACTGTTCTCTCTTATCCTAAAATAATCCTAACAAGTTTAAATGAAACGTCTCTTCATATCTATTCCAATTAAAGGTGATGAAAATCTGCATATAATTTGTAGAAATTAAAATTCTAAAAGAATCCCATTTATTTTAGTGGTTAGCAAGCAGTTTTTTTTAGAAGATCCAAGAAAAAAACAAAACATATGCTGTCCAATGTTCCCTCTAAGTTTTTCATGGCCTGTGTGGCACCAAAAAGCCTATGAGCAACTGAAGTGAATTTTGCAGAAAATATTTTTACTTTTAAGATGATCATTGATTTTTTTTTTTTTTTTGTCTAAAGTTTATGAAAAAAAGGTCAATTATTCTTAGCAAAAAGTGTATAATACAAGAAATGGTTTATTTGATGTATTGGTTTTTATTATTATTTGTTCATTATTATTTAATCCTATATCGTGCGCAACATTCAAATTTTACAGCGTGGCATAACTTTTTCTTGTGCCTGGCCGCACAGCCTAGAGGGAACACTGATGCTGTCTCTTTGCCAGAAAAATGCAATACTTTATCAAAAGCTCCATACTTAAATTACTGGATCATAAAATTTCATACAAAATCTTAAAAGGGTACAGACAAGAACAGAGTGAGGTGTGTCAAGAAATTATATGTACAAGGTGAAGAAAACAATGGCTCCTCTTTAAGGAAAAGGATCCTCAAACATGCAATGACAGATAACATGACTACTTAAGCTCATGCCTCAAAAGTTAGGAAAAATATTCAGAATAATCTCCAAAATATTCAATGAAAATATTTATATAAGAGAATAATAACCTAAATTTTAATGGCTACTAAAGATGTTTATTCATAACTATATGACTTTGTAAGAATAAAGTCAGGGAATGCTGAAGCCATGCTTGGTAAATCAATTTGAAAAATATAACTACCAAAAATATTAGACTGAAAGGAATTGAATTTTACTCAGCATAGAAATAAGCTAGGAAAAAAGAGTTAGATTTGGGAAGACTCATTGTAGAAAAGTGTTGGCATGACTTGAGTTCAATGGTGGGTTAACCATTATGCTAAGTAGGCTTAAGGGAGGGTGCCCGAGAGCAAAAAAATGGTTGAAGTGACTGTACACATTAGTATCTCGGATGATATTGCAGTACTTGTGTATATATTTTTTTTTTCACATCCAGAATATTACAAATACTATACTCAAATGGTTCTTCGGACAATTGAACTCCTTGTTATTTGTGTTGTAAACACGTTTTGGTCGATCCAATCTTCAGCCTTCTTCAGGTGTAAAATTCGAGTGTGATAGGTTAAACAGAAGTTATGTTTAAAGGGGGGGTAGCCCTTATAGCGCATGTCCCGAATGTTTCTGTATCTTTGTCTTGTCGGGTTTAGAAAAATCAAAGATGCAGCTCACATCAAAATGTCGACTAAATGCATTAGCCAGACAAGTGCGGATTTCAACCCGATGTGGCTTCCAATTCTCAACAAATCTAAACCCGACAAGACAAAGACACAAACATCCGGGTCATGCGCTATAAGGGCTACCCCCTTTTAAACATAACTTCTGTTTAACCTATCACTAGGATTTTACAACTGAAGAAGGCTGAAGAATGGATCGGCCGAAACGTTGTTTACAACACAAATAACAAGGAGTTCAATCATCTGAAGAACCATTTGAATATTAATGACCCTTCTCAAAACTATAGAAAATACTATACTGTTTTCTAAGATGAATAAAAGGTCTGTAATTGATTTATATAACTTTATGATATTATACATGTAGCACATTATACATAGGTACAACATTATAAAACACGACTTAATGTCACTTTATTTTTTCTTACGAAGGCAGGGGGCAGAGGGGGCTTTACTAAAGCTCAGCCCAGGGGCCCCGGGTTGTAGATAATCTGTCACAGCTTCAGTTATTTAAATCAAACTTTTTCTCTCCAACATAAATATGCATGCATAAGAGGTAGTTTGTCATGCAAAACATAGTATGAAAGTATGTGATTTTTTTGTGTGCGTGTAGTGGGGAGCAATAAGCAATAGGATTGTATATGTACACGTGGAAGCAATGACAAACTGTCATTGTGACACCTACATAAATCATGCGACTAGAAAACCCCGAAAGGGAACTTGGTTATTAGTTATAGATCCAAGTTTTTATTAATTGCATGCTACATATACATAGATATGTGTGAGCACATATACACAGTGATATATAAATAACTATAAAATACATGCAGAACCATAGCCAAATAGGTAGACATGCATGTGTCTCAAAATGCACAAAACAAATAAGTTGTGCCTTTTTAAATAGTAGATACTACCTCTGTCCCATATTGGTTGTTACGTTTAGTGCATGAAATATATATGCAAATGCGACAGAAGTAGTATAATTAAAAATAAAAACTTCAGCATATTTGACTCCATTTCAAGACATGCAGCCTGCACGCATGCAAATTGGCAGGTTTCAACATTTTTGGTTCTAAAAATGCAAAGTTGAATATTTAACAATTGTACAAATATATCAACAAGCAGGAAAGAATTTTATTTTTCAGGATTTCATTTTCCAATTTCCTGCATATTTTTGTAATGTTCTGAGGAGTAGAATCAATTGGATGATATTTCTCAAGATGGTTGCCAAAGCCTTCATTGTAAGGTTGTCATAATTGCCATGGAGTCAGCAGAGAGATAATGTATGCTCTGTACTGAATGTTTCGAGGCTGGAAATGATAAGAGAAAGCAAATTTTATCTAATCTCTTTCAGAGCTGTTTATTTGAAAAAAAGAAAAAAAAGAAAAGATCCTTATAATAAAAAAAATTAAAAATTGCAAACATCTGGTCCCAATAACGTTTCTTGGGGTCCCTGCTATTTTTGTATTTAGCTATTATTTTCAAACAAAAATGAAATATTCATAAAGTTATGATTAATATAACAAAGTCCTTTATAGATCAATAATCTATCTCTAACATAATAAATCCTCAAACAAATTGAAATATTGAAAATAAAAAATATTTTTCTTAAGACATATTTTTGGGGGTCCACTAAAATCTTGGGGTCCTGTGTAGCTGCACTGTTTGCCCTGCCATAAGTATGTCCTGGTTAACATAACTTTATTCAAAGTAGATAAACTGTCAAATTAAAATTTAAAGATTCCTTCAGCCCACAAGTTTTCATTATTTTTCCTACAAATAAAAACCTTAACATTTTAACAATAATATTTCATATTTTCAACTTTTAAAAATAACAACCTACCAACAATTATTGAATTCTAAATCTTTTTTTATTTTTTAAATCAAATTGTTACATATTTTATTTCAGACCCTAAACATCTTCCCTATGACTAAACAAAATAAATTACAAGCAAAAATCAAATTTGATGGCTTACTTTTTTTCAGACATCTGG
>VCCN01005444.1:2223275-2234613 GCA_006491835.1 Architeuthis dux | reverse complement strand
CCCCCCCCCCCGTCTTTATTTCTAATTGTATTTGTCATGACAGACCTCACACACACTTTATCAAATAGTACTTTTAAAAAATTTAATAGTGAAGAAAGAGACTGAAAAGTCTAAAGCTGTTATTTATTACTGTGGACTAGTGTCCTCATCTTGAGTGTTATAGTCACAATGTTTCGGCCGTTGTACCCTCCGTCCTTCTTCTGATGTAGTTGGTAACCTTCTTGGAATTTAGAACCGAACCCTGTATAGGGTAGGTTGTTCTCTGCTGTCCACGCCAGAGAATATCTTGTATCAGTTAATTCTCCCTAGTTAATTCATCCTTGTGATGTCTACCTCTTCCATTGAACCAGTTAACTAAGATATAAGACTACTTGACCCCAGGATTGAACTCACAACTGCCAATCAAGTTATGCTTTTATCCACTAGGCCATGTGTACCATAGGTGGAAACTTGGAGACTCAATCCTAATGTTGATTGTCTGTCTCTTTAACTGAACCAGAGTATATGACCTTTTACACTGCCTGGTGTAATCAGTAGGGGGGAATTTTAAGATTGATGTCCTTTCCTTCTTAATCAAAGGCTCCATATGGTGTTCATTCCTATGCTAGGCCTACTGAGGGGGTTATTAGAGCCTAGCATGTATGCTGATTCCTTCAATCACCTTATCTTCAAGTGTTCTCGATCTATTAATAATAGCGAATGCTTCTCATTTACTTCATATTGTGTGCTTACTCATTATAGTTAAGGCTTGATGATTCTATGTAGGGAATTCTTTTTTTTCTCAAATTAGAATAACCCATGTTTTAAATCAAGTCTGAGATTGTTACTTTATGCTTTTAAAGTCACAGTGTACAGTCCAAGTATGTTTTCAAAGATAAACAAATTAAATTAAACAAAAAAAAAAACTTCTCACCAAAAAAGGAAATCCAGGAAACCACGCATTCACAGGTTGCCAGATTGGGCTACAAAGGGAAATAATCCAATATTTATCTCCGAGACTTACCCAACCCAGGTATTGGAATAACATCAAATTTGGAAATCGAGCAAGTCTGAAGGCAGAAGTTCCATACTAGCCTCAAGTCTAGTATCACAATTGAAAGCTGGTATTGAACCTCTGCCTCTAGACTGGCTTGATTTCTAAATCCGATGCCTTCCAATGCCTGTGTTGGGTAAGTCTCGAACTTAAAGTTCTGATTATACCCCTTTGTAGCCCAATCTGGGAACCCAGCGCATTCACAGAAAGAAGAAAAGAGAAAAGCAATAAGCAATCTTCTCTAAAAGCCTAGACTATGGTTTTAAAAAGATTTACTGAATAAACAAAAAAAAAACAAACTGACAATACAACTTAAAAGAATGAAAGTTTTATTGTTTCTGCAGGGTGGAATACATTCCTCCTGATCGTATCTTCTGGAAGAATTTCGATTGGTTTTATTTTTTTTATTATACAAATGCATTTTTATTTTTAAAAAGGTGATCAAATATTTCTGTCTAGATTTGTAAAAATTATAAATCAACTCTTTTCAAAATAAATGCATGAGTGCACACGGATATATAAAATTGGATACAAAGCAAATTTTGTTCATTAAGTTCTCATCTATCACAGGTTTGTTTTATTTTTGCTATAGCCAATTTTTTAATTATTTTTTTAATATAAAACGAATTTTGAATGGGCAAAAATTCCATTCTGATATACAAATTCATGCAACAATGTAGAGATAAAAGTATGTGAGGTGTGTTTGTGTGCACAGATCTTTCAAAGGAGTAAGTACTTTATTATTTCATATTGAAAACGCAACCATATTTTTCTTTATTTTGAAGTTTCTCTGATATTTTGTTAAACCTTATTTTCTTCGATGAGTAGCAAACTAAACTAGCTTATTGTTTCTATTAGTTATTGATTATTTTGTATATTCAATATTAATTTTCAAAGGTTTGTATTATCGACTAATTTCATTCCATGATAACGCAATAATATTCTATTTGTTTCTATTTTGCTATAAATGCTTTAGAGGAAGTGCCAATGGCCAAGTGGTTAGCCAGACTAACCCCCTTGGAAAAGGCATGAATCCCACCCCCCTACGCTATGGGTAAAATAGCGGGTGAAGTGTGTCATGTAACTTAGGGTGCTTGTCGCCTCTTAGAGGTTTGCAATATGTGAAATTGGCTAAGCTGTAGCCAGAGTAAGGGCACTACTTTTTACTATAAATGCTTTACAACCATCAAAACACTACAGAGACTTCAAAATAAAAGATATGCACATCTTCAATATTGTGTTTGTGTGTGTGTGTGTGTGTGTGTGTGCACTGACTGCTATCACAGCAAAATTCTTTATTTTTCAGCCAAGTTATTTGATTCTACATTGAGGAGTTTCAAAGTTGGTTCTGTCTAGTGTATAATAAACAGTCACCAATTTTAATAAAAGATTCTTAAAAAGCACAAAACAATCAAATTTCTTCACAAAATGTGATTATCAAAAGAAGTAATTCATAAAATAACTTTATGCAAAATAAAAGAACATAAACGTAGCAAAGAGAGTTTTTTTTTGTTTTTTTTATGGTAGAGATAAAGTAAATGCTTGAATGTTACCATATTGCAAGAAAGTTTAAAATATTTCTAAATGCTTGCACATATTGACATCACAGTAAATAAAAAAAATAACCACTGGCCAAAACTCAACTTGTTGCATTTGAAATATGTTTTAAAAATTCATTAATTTTTAGAGTAACAGTTGTCATAATTAACTCTTAGATTCATAAAAAAATAAAATTGACTGTCATTGTCAAGAGAAATAACTTTTGATTAAAATTATCTCCCTGAATTTTTTTTTTTTTTTCTATTCAATATTATTCATTGAAGAGTTCCATTATTTTTTAATACTATTCATTGAAGAGTTCCACTGTCAATTACCAGCGGTTCATGAATTTAAGAGTTGAAAATTCATTGTTTTTTGTAATTGTTGTCAAAATTCAAGTTTTCTACTGCCTTATCTATCAGTTGATAACTTATTTTAGATTTAACAGAATATACCATACCAACCTTTGTTCAGACAATCCAACCTCTTCTTCGACATTTTCACGTTTCGGATGATTCATTCTACAGCCTTCTTCAAATGTAATATACGTAAGAAAAGACTCTTGTTTTATCGGTCTCTTACAGTGGTACAAAGCAAAAAAAAAAAGTATCAAACAGAAAATCTAAATCCTTACAGGTATTACATATTACACCTGAAGAAGGCTGTAGAATGAATTGGCTGAAAGGTTATTGGAAGAGAGATTGCATTGTCCGAACAAAAGCTGGTATGTTAATGACGCTTCTCAAAGTTATAGACAATAGAATAAACCGTATTTCCCGGTGTTAAAAATGCTATCTTTTTCCCGAAATAAGTCTCGAAAATTTACCTTGAATCCTAGAGGTCGAAGGTTACTTTTTTTTCATCAAACTATCCTATTTTTATTTATTTCTTATTAAAATTGAGGTGTGTCTTTGAAACAGGAGCATTCTTGACGCCAGGAAATACAGTAACTACCTCTAGCATATATGTGTGATTTTTAAAAAATGTGTGATTTAAAAAAAAATATCTGAGTTGTTATAAAAGCTAACAGTGTAAATTCTCAGGATACAAGCAGTTTATCTGACGTACAAATTATTGCCATCAGTGCCAGCTTTAAGCCAATTGTTCCCATTTGGGGCCTCCCTGTGCCTAAAGGGGCCCCACGCTAAATAATACACACAACAACACATTGCAACATTCACCTAACACAGTGATGGTGAAGCAGTGACACGCCCTGGCTTTTTAGGTGACACGCGATGGATTTTTAAAGAGTCATTAAAGTTAGGATGACTTTTTAAATTTCATTTTATTATCCTAGTTTAAGAAGTATTTTTTTTCGAAATTTCAAGTTATATTTTATTAAACAAATTTTATAAATATATTAGAAAAATAGGATGCTCATCGATAAGCATTTACCTAAATCTCAAATACCTGTAGTATATATTAAGTAAGTGACACTCCAATAACAGGATTATTTTTTAAAAAATTAAAATTTGGACATCCAGGGCTAAAAAGGTTCACCATCACTGACCTAACACAACATCGTGAGTTTTACAGAGAACAGATATGATTTAAATTTTTTTCTGAATTCTTAAAAAGTCAGTGTTTGTTTACATGGTTTATATTATAACATTTTTTAATTTTTTTTACTGTACTCGAATTAAATATGTTAATTATAGAACAGCGTAAAAAATGTATTTCTCTGAAATTTTTAAGTGAACAATTTGATTGCTTTCCATTCTACCATAGAGATATAAAGTCTATAATAAACTTTATTTATATCTCTAAGATTCTACAGACCTTGGAGGTGTGGAGTGGCTTAACAGTTAACGGCACAGAGAATGGAATCGGCATGCCGGGTTCAAACTCCGGCTGAGACCGTTAGTGTTCACTTCGCACTAATGCCCTTGGGAAAGGCATGAATCCATCTCTTATCCCCCTCCAGCTTTGGGTAAATAGTAGGGTAGACTGAGCTATGGCCATGGTTGGCAACCAGTCTAGGAGATGGACAACTCTGATTCCAAACCAGCCCGAAGAGGGATGAGCTCTGTCAGGTTATCTTGCCCTTGACACACCCACAATGAAATCATCGGTGGTGCCCCAACGACCCTGCACTGGGTTACAGGATAGGTAAAAGGTAAGGTATAATGCGTAACGGCAACAATTATCTTATGAAAATTGCTATCACTTGAAGTGATTATATTCATTATTGGATATTTTAGATAGTAATAAGTTTTAAAATTCATATTTGTGGTTGAGTTTTGACCCATTTTTATTCGTTTTGTGTGATGTCAAAAAGCATTAAAATGTTTTCTTCGGCAGAGTCCATTATTTATCACAATATAGTACTTCATAGACACTTTATCCTAAATTCGTTTAGCTTATTTTTTTCTTCAGTATTTTGTTTTTCCAAAAATGCTCGATTAGATTTGATATGCAGTCATTTCTGCTATGATGTAATTAGCTCTGACCCTGTGTGACCAAAATAAAAACAACGGAAATGAGAATAATTTTACGCGGAATTGCAAAATTATTACCCCAAAATCCTCCTAAAAATAGTAATTTGCCAAACAAAAAGGATATAAGAGTTCAAATAGATGCAATATCTATCTCTTTTAATGGAAGATCTATAATTTGAACACTTTGCTTTGATAATAAAAAAAAAAAAATGAGGATTTGTCAAATGTATGAGGGGGTACCCCCCCACCCCAAAAAACAGAATTCAAATGTGGCAGGCAAACTGAATGTAGTTGCAGATTGTGTCACAAGTCAATACTATTCTGAGCCCGTCTGCCACATGCCATAGTTCTGAATTGATGGATTTGTTTCCTATGGCTTTTTTTCTAGAGTTTTGTAATGGCTGATAAAAAAAAAAACAGGGTGTGCGAGTGAACTTTTCTTTTCTTCTGGGAAAAACCCTCGGCTGAAACTGTTGTAAGGCTTCGAGAAGCTATTAAAGAAGAAGCTTCAGTTAAAACACGAGTGTATAAGTGTTATGCACGTTTCAAATGTGGTAAAATGTCACTTGAAGACCAACCACGATCTGGACGACCTTCAACAAGCCGAAATGACGAAAATCTTGTAAAAGTTCGCCACACAATCAATGAAGATCGTCGTCGGACCACTGATGAGATATCTGAGGTGACTGGTTTGTCTTGGGGTTCATGCTAGTGAATGTTAACAGAAGATTTGCAAATGAAACACGTTTCTGCAGAATTTGTGCCTCATTGATCACAGGGGATGAAAAAAAAAAGAAATTGAATGTGTGCCACAATTTGAGGGAACAAGTTCAAAATGACCCACAGTTTCTTTCTAAAATTGTGACCCTTTTTTGAAAAATAATCCCAATTATTTTTGGGTACCCCTTCGTAAGTCAAGTTATCATCATTATTTACAAAACTTAATGAATTTTATAAATTAATAATAATTGAACAAATGCATTTCAATTTAATTTGCATGTCATGTAAAATATTTTAGAGTAATTTTTAATATTTTTCATGGCTCGTATATAGGGTGTCCGAAAAGTAACACCCGATTTGTCCCAAAAGTAATGCCACATTACAGATGCATTGAGACTGACTGAATGATAATTTGGAAGGTTGCTGGCTAGGACAATGTGGTACCATCGGATGGCCGGCGAGATCACCCGACTCTTTCAGATTTTTTTCTGTGGGGAGTCCTAAAGAACATGGTATATGGTAGAAAACCAGCCACCATACAAGAATTTAAAACCAGAATTGACGAAAAAATTGCCACTATCAACGTTGAACTTTCTCAGAAAGTGTGCAGATCTGTAGCTTGCCGACCGAATAAATGCATCGAAATGGATGGCAGTCACATTGAACCTTCCATATAACGCATTACATATGTCTATATTCATTAGATCTGTAGTTTGTTTATTGGATCAATTAAATTGTTTTGGGACAAACCTGGCATTACTTTTTGGGACCCCCTATATAAGCAGAATGGTTAAGAGCTAATATGCATTAAAGTTTTTCAAGTTTCTACATTCATGAATTGTCTTAACTCACATTTAATAGCAGAAATGACGGCTCATTTGGAAAAATGACTAAAATAACCTATCTAATCATTTAAGTAGAAGGCGTGCATTATATATGTGTGTGTGTGTGTGTGTAGTGTGTATGTACGCAATGTATGACATAGCGGAAAGCAGCAACAACAAAAAATTGAACAGCCTCACTGCGAGAGGTGTTTTTCTTTCTTTAATTTCTCTCTCTCTCTTTTTTTTTTCTTTTTAAAAATCATGGTGGTGAGGGTGCTATACCTTCATCGTTGCTGTAGCAGTTGTGACAGTGTAACTTGTGCCCTCTGACACGAACGTCTGCACCCTGGGAGCCATTACCGAGCTGGACACTACACACACAGCAACGGAAGCACTTGACATGGTAATAGAGGCTGAGAGATTCAATGACCATAGCAGCACCAAATCCTGCAGAGAGAAGAGAAAAAAATAAAAGAAACGTTATCTTGAAGATATGTACATTATGTTATCAGTAATTAGCATATAACCATAAAAAATGATGGGGTTATTTATGCATGGATCGGCAATAAGGAGCCAAAAGCAATTTTTATTAGGTAAGTTTATTTTATTAATTCAAGTATCCTAATTTTAAGTTTTTTGAAAGTCTCCACTCAAGCTGTTAAAGGGTGATTGGACATAAAGTCTTAAGACAAAATGTCATGTAAGAAAAGTCACCAGTGATATTATATCAAAAGTCATAGAAAGAAACTTATTTTATTAAAAATATAACTTATTCAACTATTTTGTAATGAGATATATTATTAATAGGAAAATAGTATGGCCACATTTGACAAAACTACTTACAATAATTACTATGAAATAATAGGGTTTTTTTTTAATGAAAGGAAGAAGTGATTTAATTTTAATTTTTATTTGTTTGTGCGTATAGAGATCATGCACAGTTACCTCCCCGACATCGTAGCTATATGTTCTCGTAATAAAATCTCTGAAATCAGTGAATTTTAATTAGAAATAGGAGGAAAATTTGGTTAAATTAAGTGGTGGCATCAGTAGAGGATACATTTACACCTCCCGATATTGAAGATATATATTCACACAATATCTCCAAAAGTTATCAAGGAATTTCGACCATGATGACTACGACAATGGGACCATCAATCTACAGCAGATGAAAGATCCTCCTCTAATGATGGGAAAGGCAGGTAACCATTCGGGGAAACTTTGATACACCACTGCCTCGGCGTGCTGACATCAAAGAGGCCATTGACACATTTTGTCTAAAGACTGAACAGTATTCTTCTTTGATATGGGTACGTCTCATTTTTCCAATTCTATTATTCGTTGTACAATCTCTCATTTGGACCAGTCCATTACCTACGACTCTTACTGGCCAACGGCTAAGAGTGGAAGAGCTAGTAGGAGATTTCCAGTTGTTGCAACCAGCTGCAAGGGCAGCCTGTGTATTGTGGATCCTAGCCAGTTGCTGTGAATTGTTGCATATAGGCTTTGTTAAAATATTAAGTGTGAAAGGTATTTCTTCAATATTAATTGTGGTTTTGGGGAAAGTTAATGTTTTACAATTGTAAAGATAAAAATCTTAACAAATAACTCCTTGATTTACCTATGTCAACCAAGTTGGAAGAGGTACATGTACTCACTCATAACTGTCTGTCTGTCTGTCTGTCCATGCAACATTTCCCAAAATTCTCAATGAATTTCAATGACATTTTGAGGAAGGTTGCTCTGTGGGCTAATGAAGAATTGGTTAAATTTTGGGGCAGATCCGTATATATTTTACAGTTACCTCACCTACATCGTAGCTATATATAAACGGATTTTCATTCAGTTTTTAGTGGCATTGGCAGAGTTGTGCTCTCCAGTTTATAATTAAAATGCACTTGTTAGAGTTGTTGAGAATTATCAGAAGCAGAATTTTGGATTTGTGATTAAGGACTGAGAATCTACTTTAAACACCTTGTTTGTCTCCTCTCTAATGGTCAAGTAGTGTCAGAGAGAATTATCTAAATAGTAAAACGAAGATATTGACCATTATTGTTAATTCTTTGACTATTTATCCCCATCTTAAATAAAAAGAATTAAGATGAAGGTAAATAGCTGTCAAAAATTTAATAATAATGTGTTACAATACTTCATCATCAATAGAATTATTGCTTTATTGATACTACCAGTATAGAAACATGGCACTGGAGAGATTGAGATAGAGAGTGGGTTTAAAGGTTGGATTTTGACCTCTGCCAGCCATCAAAGCTTTTGTAGTTTAGATGGCAAAAGCAGCTGGTGCATTTAACCAGGCTTCCCTCTGAAAAGAGGGATGTGAGTTTGTGTCCCAGCATGAGATTATTCTTTATTTATGATCCGCAGTTTGCTCACTGCTCTTGAAAGATGGCCCGAGTTAATTTTTAGTCGTTTTTTATCACAACTCAACTTAAGATGAAGGTAAATAGTCAAAAATTAATAATAATAGTTACAATACTTTATCTAATAAAAAATAGGTAATGAAATAATTACATTCCAAACTAGGATCAAACTCAATAGATGACGTAAATTTCTCTATTAACAGATAATTTTTGTATATCCGACAGAATATGATAATTATAATGACATTTATTAGTTTCACTTCCATTGAAGGGCCCGAGAGAAGCAGACCATGCCGTCCAGTAAGTGAGATTTTAAAAAAAAAAAAAATCTTTTTTCTTCTTGTTAAGTTTTGAGAAGCTTTTCAGATTATATATATAACCAGTGTATTGATGGGGATTATAATTTATTTTTTGGTGTTCCACATTTGAAATTACCTGTATTTGCCCAGCACCTGTGTGAGCGACTGCTAAACGAGCAGCCTAAATCATAAATATGAATAAAGAAACTAATAAATGTCATTATAATTATCATATTCTGTCGGATATAAAAATATCCATCATAGGTGAAGGTAACTGAAAAGGACATTGATCAATTTATTAGTCCTATTTTAAGCCTGAGGGATTAAATTATTAGGGTTTAGTCTCTCTCTCCCTCCCTTTCAATATTGTGAGCTTGCATGTTTTTAATCTTCAACATGAATAGTGATAAGTAGTCTTCTTTTTTTTTTTAAAGATTTTTTTAAAAGATTTTTTATCACAATTTAATTCAGGTTGTTGGGATAGAAAACAATGAAAATTAAGATGAAGGTAAATAGTAGTCAAAAAAAAAAAAAAAAAAAAAAAAAAGAAGAAATTAATAATGGTTTACAATACTTCATCTAATAAAAATAAATAATAACGATATTGTCATTTAACAATAGACAAATATAGTACTCACCAAGTTCCTGCAAACAGTGGGAACATTTTTCTGTGCCACAAACTGCAACTTGCTCATTTAAGTCGCTGCTACTACTAGCAATTGATTTTCCAGAATGTTTCGATGAGGTGGAGTCCTCCCTTTGGTGAGAAATCAGTATGGTGTTTGAATTAGGATCAATGGCCTGATTTGACAGAGAACCCAAGCTCCTGGGGCTCACACTGTCCACAGCTGACAAGCTTTCATAGCCTTCAGAAGTTGTATTGTTTTCCCCATAACTGTCAGGAGTCCTTACATTTGAGGGTGAGCCCAAACTGCGAGGGCTCGCTGAGCTGCCATAGGACGCATATGAAGCTCTGGGATTGGCTTGGTTTAGGGTTTCAAGAGATGCAGAAGGGCGAACTGATCCATTTGGCGAACCCTTTGGAGCACGGTCATAAGCAGGATTTTTGGGTAGTTTCTGGTGAGCTACTGATGAATCCCGCCACATATTGGGACTATCGGAAGGTTGGATTGGATAATTTGTCGATTTAGAGTAATCATCATGCAAAGGACCTTTGTTTTGGGGGTTTCGCATTTCAGCATTTCTTCGCCTTTCTGCCTCCTCTATGACCCAATGAACTTGCGAGCTGGACTGTATCTCCTGCTGCCTTGACATGAATGGACGAAAAGCTTGAGATTTGTTCACTGGCTTTTTTTCTAATTCATTAACACGATCCGAAACAATCCACTCTTTTGGATCTCTGCGCTTGGCCTTGGGAACAGCATTTAACGAATGTAACTCTGTCTTGCTTGGTGGTTCTCGTGAGATGGGCGACATCCGCTGAGACGAAGTGGGGCTTATTTCAGGCTTTTGCTGCAGAGGAGTTGCCTTGCGATTCATTGCCAACAAATCCTCTCGGGTCAATTTCTGGGAGTGTCTAACTTCTTCTTCAGGTTTGTCGAATCGCGAAATGACAGACTCCATTTTTCCAGACAAGACAGGCTTCTTTACGTGAGATAATTGACCCGTGCTATACGGTTTTGTTGGAACACCTAAAAGAAAGATAAGTGAAGATGAAAAAAGTTGAATCAGAGTGAAATCTGTGTAAATAAAAAATGATAATAGTAGGATGACAGCCAACCCACGTGACAATTTTAAAACAGGATGAAATTAATGCTGAAAAACATTTTGAACGCAGAAGGCAAATTTAAATAGTTTAGAGATTTTGTGAAAGTAACCCTGAAAAACATGCTAGTAAGTAATCAATATCTAACTACAATTGAAGAAATATCTCTGTGTGTCTGTACTGTGATCAACAGTTCTCGAGAAATCTAATAAAAAATTACAGTTTATAGATCTTTCTTCATAGTTTCTATGAATTATCTCCCTTGACTTCCGCTCTGCAAAATTATCTAAACTTAGATATAAAATATCCGAATTGGCAACAGTGAAGAGAACTTCAAAGCCATAGTTTTGTAAGGACGGACAGAAAATTATTTTGTTTCGA
>VCCN01005444.1:2185421-2212250 GCA_006491835.1 Architeuthis dux | reverse complement strand
GTTCATATATGGCTACGATGCAGGAGAGGTAACTGTAAAAGATTACTGGATTTGCCCTTCCACATAATGTTATTGAATCTTATTAGGAACCTTTAGAGATATTGTGTGGGAAGACAGAAACGTTGTTGGCAGAGGCAAACAAAGAAGAGGATTTCTTACCAATGGTTTTTTCAGGAGTTTTCTCTGAGTACTCAGATGGTTCAGGTGGTATTTTAGAATCATCAGAAGCTGTAGGAGGTGGAGGTGTTTTAGAATCATCAACAAAAGTAGGAGGTGGTGATGTTATTTTGTAATCTTCAACAGTAGCAGGAGTTGGTGGAGGTACGATCTCTTCTGTGGGTTGACCAGGGACCAAGACTGCCGACACCTCAGTGGAAACAGGTGGAGGTACTGCATCCAGAAATGTGGGTTGGGCTCTATGGCTGTCATTTGATTCTACTTCATTGATCTAAGGAAGACAAGTTATTATAACAGATCAATTCGGAGAAAAATTGTAAAATCCTTTTTAACTAAGTCTGGTTAGTCACTCAATAAAAAAAACATCATGTGACCAATGTCTTTGGGAAAACGGGTGATCAATTAATAAGTTACTTCATTCATTATTTTGTTGGGTGGTGATCATTAAAAAAAAGTCTGAATTTTCAAAAAAAACAAGCATGAACATAGCTGGACACAAGCTAATGGACCAATTTAGCATAAACTCACATTGCAAATTGAACCCCTATTTAAAACCTATTTAGGGGGTAGGATTTTTCCAGATGTTAGATATTTAGGATTTGACCCCCACAAGTGTTGAAAGTCATAAACAGGAAATCAGCCAAAACTCAAACTGCAGGTGTCAGGGACCGGAAGACTCATCAGGTGTTCAAAAGTCATAAACAGGATATCGGCTGAACCCCAACCTGCCGGTAGGAGGCTGGAAAACAAGCTTGGGTGTTCGAACCCGATAAAAGTGACACAGCGCCCTCAGAGAGCGACAGAGTGCCTAGGCTTGAGAAGACAAGACCAATTTCCCTGTTAAGAACAGTCTGTTGGCTCTCATTACCTTTCTCCCACTCTTCATTCTCCGCCATGACACAATGTAACAAATGCAATAAAAATATATCATCATATTTTTATAAACCAAGTTTCAAGTTTTCCTTTTTCTCAAAGTCTAAGACAGACATAAGGAGAAAATATTTATATTTTCAGCCCTTTAGCTCCATTGGTGCAGCCTGTAAGCATGATACACAGCTAGCTAGCCAGACCAGCTTGAAAACCAAAGAAACCTATGTTGACAGTTTTGGTTGATGGTTTCTAAAAATAGATGTGATCAAGTACCAAATGCTCTAAAGATGAAGTATATAAATACTGGAAAATTAAGAAAATCAATTTTGTTTGTTATTCAAATACTAATTATTTATAAGTATGTTGTTTTTTAGTAACTATCTTTGTTTACTATTTAAAAAAAAAAGGTTTGATAGCGAAAATCATATTTAAAATGTTTACCTGTAGCTCATTTGGTATTGGTGGTGGTGGAAGAAGAGGCTGTTCTGGAATTGCGTTGCTGGGTGTTTCAGCAGTGTTTTTACGGCGCTGACTTCGGGGGATGTGCTCTGGTTCTGGTTCAGGTTCTTCATCACTGAGGATGTCCATATCATCATTGTTAGCAGCTGTCAACAAACGGAAAGAGGTCTTTAAAATTGTAAGGGACCAATTAGAAACATATGAATTGAATGGAGACTGGAAAAGAGATTAGGCCTGTAGTTCTCAAACTGTGCACTGCAGCATAATAGTGTGCCACAACTAACTCCCAAGTGTGTTGCATGAATTTTTCCAAATACACAAACATGTATTTCGAGCCTTGAACCTATCCAGTATGGGTATTATGTATGTCCCACTTCCAAAACAGAGTTGCCAATCCAGTGGTTTTATCACTAGAATTTGTGATATGTGAATCTTTGAATAAATGTAAATTGTAACATTACTACTTGAAATCCCGCCCAATAGGTCGGTTTTCGAGCTACTTCCTGTGGAAGGCCTGACTGAATTTAAATAAACCCTCTGCAAAACCTTAAAAACTGACAAATTTCCTGAGAAAATGGAAGTCTTATGGATTGAAAGTGCAAAAGATTATTTGCAAATTCTTTTTTTCTATTTTTGAAAATGTATAATCTTTGGTTATACGGATGTAAATGATACTTAAACACAGTATTAAAAGGTTTAAGAAAGTATTTTTGTATTAAAAAGTATAATTAAATAACATTGCTTTTTTAGCCATTTTAAAGCCCGTGGCGTCGGAGGTACCAGAAATTGAGGAGTCAGAGTCCTGCTAACAGGACACTCCTTCATTACTACTTCATAGTTTACTACTATGTGGAAGCAGGATGGTGATCAAGCAGTACACACCTATATTCATATTTGAATAGAGTAAAGAGTTGGTGTGCCGCAAGTAAAATATATTCCTTGGTGTGCTGTTATACTATAAAGTTTGAACCACTGGAAGCAATGGGTATTCAGTTTTAGAAAAGAATTTGATGGGCAAACAACCAATAAAGCTGGAGTGACAATAGAATGCAAATTAGTAGCTGACAACAGCCTGTGAGATTTAACTCAACAACTTGAGTCAACTCTCTCGGGCACAGTGGCGTAGCAAGGGTTCTCAGCGCCTGGGGGCAAAGATAATATTGGTGCCCCCACCTTGTTTGATTACCTATTTAGTTGTGACCTTTCTTCCCATTATGTTTTTTAGGTAGCTCAGGGTAATGCTACATTGTGACTTTTGTTCCGTGACTTTTCTTCCTATGACTTTTATTCTGTGAATGAAATAAGCTCTTGTATTATTTCAGTTTGACTTTAGATGACGTCTGAGTAGATGTCTGCTAAGGAATTTTTGTGCCCTTTCACACTTGCGCCCAGTGGCAACTGCCTCCTTCGCCCCCCTGCTACGCCACTGCTCGGGCATGTAAGTTTCTCAGCGTTCTCGACCGCAGGTCAAGTTGAAAAAATAAGATCTTATCACATATTTTATATTTTTTAATATTCAACAGAATTGTTATCAGGAGCGGATCAAGCAAAACTAAACACTCCAATAGATTTCTCATCTTATGAATTTCAAAGATGACAGTGTTAATGTATCCCCTACGTAACCTTTTTTCTTTGCAAAGTTTGTTCACCTAGGAGCAGGAAAGGTAAAACAATGAGATCAAAGTCATCATAGTTCATTATACTTTATAGGATTCTTTTCTTTTAGGCATGAGTCAATCTTCTTTGCATAAGTAATTTCGGTCGAGACATTATTTTGGGGCGAGTAAACTTTCCCTCTAACTCAACCAGTGGTCAAGTTACTTTCTAAAAAAAATCTTACAGGCTGGCTAACAGTATAACAGAAACTGGCAACTGACTATAGGATATATTACAGAATAACCAATTTCACAAACTATTTAGTTTTTTAAATTAATACTATAAACAAATATTCTAAAAATTTATAACTATATAAACAATTGTTAGGCAAAGTTTAAACTCAAGTGATATCTTCAACTTGCTATCATGCAGACTTAAGGTGGTCAGATGTCGGGCTTTACGCCAGACAGTCCAGCTTTTAAACACACTGTCCTTTTAGAGCCACTAGGGGGGGGGGGGGTACACAGTTTACATCATATGACATCATATTGGGCCAGAGTGTCCTCCTTTTTGGTAGCTTGGAGATGGCCATCCTTTGCAGAATTGATTATATATTCACAGCCAATGGAATAACATAGTTGTTGTAAGCAAATACACTATTATACCTAGAAACCGGATTCCAACTCTAAAATGCTTCACCCCAAAAGGAGATTATTGCTGTTATTTTCTATGCTACAGTTTTTTTTTTAGATTCTTATTTGTGTTTTTATTTACTTGACTAATGTGAATAGTTGGGTATGAAGCTCACAAGAAAAATGATATTGCTGTCTCTAACTTTCAGAGCCCAACTGGTAGGGGAAAATACTTTCTTTCGTTGTATTTATTTCAAAATACACAATTGATAGCACGAAAAACGTTAAAAAAAGAATATGGGTTAAGATTTGTTTGAGCAAATATTTTCCTATGTAGTATGAACTGCTTTGACTGAATCTGACCTTTGCTTTGACTGAATTTTTTTGTTTTTGAGAAAAAGTAACTTTTATTTGATTTGTGAATTGGCTCTAAAGTGGGTGATCGATTTACAATGTATGCATAATGTTAAACTGGACCTTTGTTTTGTGTCCATCTTTGAGACATCTGATGTTCAATTTACGATCTAAATATCTGCTAAACTGGACCCTTATTTTGTGTCCACCTACGCAAAAGCAGCTGCCTATTTTAGCTGTATATTAAATTGTAAATCAACCACCCTTCCCCACTTTAGAGCCAATATGGCGGGAAAAGTTTTTACAGTTTACATTCATTTTGTGAATGTAAGGTAATCCAACAGAATGGTAGAGGTAATTTGACAATGTGGAAACATTGAGAAAAGCGTGTTACGTCTCAAACATATTTATTATCATTTAAGATAAGCTTTGATGCATTTTGCAGAGTGTTCTAGACTTTATAAAATATCAAAATTTTAAAAAACCTTAAAATTTTTAAATTCTCAAAATTCTAATGAATGTTGGTTCATTAGAATTTTGTAAATTTTAAAATTTAAGGTTTTTTAAAATTTTAAAGTTTTAGAATTTTAATATTTTATAACGTCTAGAACACTGAAACAAAGTATTTTTCATTTTCATAGTTTATTGCTTAAATATTTTTTCATAATTTTTTTTTACATGTATTTGCTTAACCAGGTCTTTTAATTGAAAGAAAACTGAAAGGATACTGACCACTGCCTCTGAAGTAGCGCCTGACCCGTAGTTCTATCTGTCCCATCTGTGTTGCTTTGTCGATCAGCTGTTGGGCTTTTTGCTGAGTAAACTGCCGAACATCAATTTTGTTCATGCTAATTATAACATCCTGGGAACGCAATTCATAGACGTCAGCGGGACTTCCTGTAGAAAGGAAACGGAAGAATAAAACAGGTAAATCCTTTTTGTCTTTCTGTATAGCAAAGGGTTAAAATATTTCTTGCGGATTTGGTTTGCAGGAATCTTAAACAAAACAAAACAAATCAATCAATCTTTAACGGCACATCGACCCTTGGGTCATTTAGTGCCGAATTCAGTAGGGGCGGAAGGGATCCCATGCCCTGTGACTAGAGACTTGAGGGGGGAGAATCCCAAATCCCTGTCACCGAGACAGATGCCACGAGAACTGGGATAAAAGTGTGGGGGGGGGGGGATCCCAAAAGCTTCTCAGGATGATTCCTGAGCATGCTAATGGTGATCGCCTACTGACCAACTAGCTAAGATATCCTGTAAAACTTCTCCCAGGATGATACCCAAGCATGCCACAAGGACCCCCGAAGGGCTGTGTTTCTCTGAACTTCGAGGCCATGGTGATTTCGAAGATCAGATACTACACTTTGATCTCAGCCAAAAGGCATCTTAAAGATGATATTACTTTGTTATATATTAAATAATAAAAGTCTTTTGGTGGTACAGAATATTAAAATGCCTGTGATTAGCATATACATAGTAGATAGAAAAAACTACAAATACTCATCTATGTTTACAACATTGTAGTGGAAACGGGGAGGGGAAAAACACTGACACCGTTTCGATACAATGAGTTTGACATCAATGCGGCAACACTGGAACAATACCTTCACGGGGCACTTTCTTGCTTAAAACTGGTAAGCTATCTATCTTCGAGCTGCTACAATGTTGTTCAAACTAGAACTCCCAAATACGATTCAAGCGTAGCTTTAGGTAGCGAGTCAAAAGCGAACTGTTTTCACTCCTGATAATTGGCATACCTACTAAGGAATGATTCAAGTGTCCGTATGTGAAGTGTCTGGCACAGCAAAGCATGAGCGGGGATCCCAGATGTTCTAACAACGCTGCCACATGAAGTCTCTTCGGATGCAGCTGAGTGGAGGGCTCGGTTTAATTTCGCGGTCCGCACCGTCACCATAAACATATTTATGACACTAGACCAAATTTTGTCTAGTGTCATAAATATATACAGGGTGCATAGAGTATTTGAGGACAAATGTAATTTTTGGGAAAAACAAACATCTGATAAAAAAAAACTACTATATTTTCACAAAAATTTGTACACGTGTTCTTAAATAGCTATTTTACAAGTTTATTCTATATAACCGCCTTCAGCGTCGATGACTGCTTGAATGTGGGACCGGAAACTTTGGAATGCACAAATCAAATGGTCCTTATTCATATATAAAATAAACAAGTAAAATAGCTATTTAAGAACACGTGTACAAATTTTCATGAAAATATAGTTATTTTTTGCTCAAATATGTTGGTTTTTCAAAAAAATTACATTTTCCTCAAATACTCTATGCACTAGACAAAATTTGGTCTAGTGTCATAAATATATATATATGTTGTAAATATATATGAGTATTTGTAGTTGTTTCTATCTACTATGTTGACTAATGCCCTTGGGAAAGGCATGAATCCATTTCTCCCAGCTATGGGTAAATAGCAAGGCAGTTGGATGTGGGACTAACAACTACACCCCATAAAAAACGATTTGCTACAGAAACCACAGCAGCATCACCCCCAACAATTGTCAGCTGGCAGGGTGGTCCTATGCTCCACAAGAAGTCTACAAGAATATTGCAGGAATCAATGCCTATATAAATGGTCATGTGGTGCCAAACAAGTTATTTTAAGTAGATTCCCTTAAAGGCCACCTTTGGCAACCATTAACCCCAATGTCAAGTCACTTCCTATTTAGAGAATTTATAATTACTTGCAAATGAATAAATAATGGAAACTACTCTATAATTAGCATTTAATATATCTGGAGTTATTTCCCTTGAGAAATTAGATCATTATTGGAGTGAGCATGAACGAGGACCAAACACTTATTATAGAAATTGCTTTATTCTTCAAGTTAGAGCATTTTGACATATTGAGCTAACAAAAGTCTTGTTACAATGTGCCATTTTTGCTGTGTTACAATAACAAATATACAAACAAAGAAACATACAGAAATCGAATCATTATAATATAGATTCTTATCATCTTTAATCATATATCCATTGATTGATTGATTTGTTTAGCAGCCTATCAACCCTTAATGAGTTATTTAATTCTGAAATCAGTTTTAAATTCCGAAAGTTGGAGGTTATTTATTTGTTTTTTTACTAGAGACTTGAGTGAAAGGTTATTTTTTTTTTTAACTAGAGTCTTGCGACTTTGGTGAAAGAACAGGTGGCCCCTGTTTGGGGGGAGGGGCGTCTTACCCCTCTGCAGGGGATGCAGTCTGCATATTCTAAGCCCCAGCCGACAGGGCCATCATATATCTATTTTTGATTCTAAAATTGAATGTGTTTGTTGGCAAACCGATTACTATGCAATGGTCACATTGTGAAGAAATTCTAAGGAAAGAAACAACTCACCAAGCTGGATGCGATGTACACTTATAGGAGTCTTTTGGTCAATTCCACCTTTAATGAGGAACCCGAATCCTTTTTCACTTCTCAATCTTTGGCTGACCGTTATTATTCGCTCAACAAAATCCTATAAAATTTTTGAAAAAAATAGAGAGAAAAGATTTGACATTGAAGAATCCAGACAAAAATATTAAAACCAATTTATCTACTGCACAGTGGCATAGCAAGAACCACCCCCGGGCACAAGTGTGAAGGAGTGCAAAGTCTACAATATATTTTAAAAAGAATCCTGGAATAAATGTTACAGGAACAAAATGTAGCGTTACCCTGAGCTACTTAAAAAAATGTAATAGGAAGAAAAGTCACAAAGTTCTGGGTAGGAAAAAAAATTTGTTTAATAAAATAAGTAATATTTTAATTCAGTTTATACTAATTAACTGTTATAGTGTAACTTTATTTTAGGCCTATGTAAGGTGGTATTTAATTCTTCATGTTATTATCATTAAATGGGTAGTGAGTCACAAAATAAATAATCAAAACATTGGGGGGGGGGGATTATTTTTGCCCTCGAGCGCTGAGAACCCTTTCTACGCCACTGCAACTGCTTATAAAAATTGAAGCTTTAAAAAGAAATGAACCCACAATTTTCAGTAAGCTCGAACCAATTTACAATTTCACCCAAATCGTTATCTGTGTAGACATTGCAACAAATATGAAGCCAACAGTGATAATAACAACATAAGCTGGTATGAAGACATAATCAGTACGTAGCCACAATTGATAAAAACACTATATACACCAACACACGCACATTATTTAATCAAGTCAAGTCAAGTCAAGCCAAGCCTACAGGTGATAACATAGTATACAGAAACAGGTGCAATTCTAAGTAATCATAAATTAACCTTAAAAACAAAAATGTATTATTTCCATTGTCTAATTAGATAGACAAAGTAGGAAAAACAAAATGGACCCTGTTCAATATCCTGGATCAACCCCTGAGGAATAAATAAAAGGTTATAGATGTATTTTATCTGGGGGAAAAAGAAAAGAAAAAAAATGTTGTATTAAGAGATAAAGAAAGAGAAGGAAAAAAAGAATATATTTACAATGCTGATATCAGCTACACGTGTATTTTAATGCTCTTTACAAGGCAGTACCTTATATTTTTGACTTTACTCCAACAGGGGCGCATGGAGAACCCAGAATGTAAGTATGCTGAAAATGTTTATGTCTGCTTTTTGTCAAATAGTTCATGAAGTAATTTCAACATATACTGCATGAGTAAGTATAAAAAACAGGTCAAGATGAATCAAAGATTGTTTTATGAGTATTTAAACATCATAAATGGTATGTAACCTTTTTTTTAACATTGGACCCCAGCATACCAGGGGGAGAACAAAAAAAATGGTCATTATTATTAATTTTTGACTAATATTTACCTTCATCTTAATTTTTAGTTGTTTTTTATCACAACTTAACTCAAGCCACCAATTTACAGCAGTGAGTAAACAGTGTGGATCAGAAACAAAGAATAAGCTCTCGTAAGTTAGTATAGCAGCAGGTGTGTTAAGTCTGGCTTCCTTCTGGCAAGAGGGACTTGAGTTCAAGTCTCACCAACAGACTATTTTTTATTTCCAATCTGGCGTAAATTGGTGGCCTGAGTTAAGTTGTGATAAAAAACAACTAAAACATTAAGATGAAGGTAAGTAAATCAGTCTTTATTATTATTGGATGAAGTATTTTAACACACCACTTTTTATTAAAATTTCATCCTAATTTTACAGAAACAGTGGCCCGAATTAATAAGTTGTATAAAAACAACTAAAATTAGGATGATGGTAAAAACTAGTCAAATTTAATAAAAAAATGAAGGTAAGTAGGTGTCAAAAATTAATAATAATGGTTTATAATAATTCATCTAATAAAAATAAATAATAAAAAAATTGTCCAGTTTCCTCAACCTGCAGACATCAGGGAATAGCTCTTTTAGTGCAATAGGGAATTACTGCCTGGGAGACAGATCTCCAGGGACTAGTTATATACTTATTACTGATACCTGGACAAAAATGACCAGGGATTTGGCAAATAAATGCCAGGTGTGGTATTTGATAGAGGAAAAAAAATGAAAAAAATACAAAACCTGGTTGACAGGTTATTAAACTAATCAATAAACAAAGTTGTCCATCTGTCACATTTGTATACAACTGTCAGATAATTGACATCAACATCATGCATAGAAATATATCAAGACCAAGAATGCTAGGATTTACTGAAAAGTAAGTAGAGCAGAAACTTCAAGCTCCAATAATTTTATTTCTCTAATCAATAAATCTGATTGAGCCTTTTAACAGAACAAAACAAAAAAAAATGCTTGATATACGAGGAATGTCCGAAAAATAAGGTACAAACATTTACTAATCCAACGTGTTTATTACTATATAAATAAACATGCCATCAATCTCGATCGCGACTACATGGAAGAGTAGCAGAGTAGTGCTGGTAACATATGCACAATGTTTTATTTGTATAGTAATAAACATGTTGGATTAGTAAATGTTTGTACCTTACTTTTCGGACATCCCTCGTAAAACAATGGACAGAAGAAAGTACATAAAGTTATGAAGTCTCAACATGCCCCTATTGGCATTGACTCTGCAGTATTTTCATTCTCCACCCAATTTCTACACACTGACAAAATAATAGTGACAAAGTGAGAGAACTTGCAATGAGTTGGGGGAAGAGAAGAAAAAAAAGGAAATCATTAACTTTTCAGTCAACATTAAAATAATGGTTAGTCTTCTTGACCATCTCTATTCTCTTACTTACTCCCTCCTCCCCTTTTGTTGCCTCTGGCTGACTGGTCTTACTGCACACACAAACTGAATGCAAATTCTTTATTCATCAGACAGTTTCAGCTCATCAACATCTAGATAGGTAAATGTCACCAATAGTTTCATTTCATATTAACGTTTTCTACTCACATTGACAAAATAATAATGACGACCTGAGAGAACAAGGATTTTATTGGTGACAGGTCGATTGCATCCTGGACAACCATGACCCAGACATTTGCGTCCCACTAAATTGCACCCTGGACAACTGTGTCCCACTAAATTGCATTCTGGACAAGTGCATCCCGGTTAATGGTGTCACTTGACATTTGTGCTCCACTATATGTAACTATTACTGAGTAACAAACTCCACGTTATAATTGTAGCCAAATGAGGGGTACTTAAAAACAACGCCGCACCCTCTCTGATAGGGTACAGGATTGCAATGCGTAAATATCTTCAGCTTTTAAAAAGACCTTGTTTTTTTGGCATTCTTTCGGCATATAAATTGTTCATATAAATTTATCAAATTAAAACTATGCATTTATTTACATAAGTAAATACATATTCTTTGGCAACATAGGCAATTGTCATTATGTATATATTTAAAGAAAACAAGAACAAAACAATAATTAAAGGAAATTATTTACATATATTCATTCATATATTTGAATCAAATTTGAATTTTTTTCCATTTAAAAAGAAAAAAAAACTTTTCTCCTAAGACAAAAAAATTATTATTCTTTTCTTAAAAGGAAAAAAAAAAAATCTTTTCTCCAAAGAAATCAGTTTCTAAAGCAGAAAGTGTTTACTATGCAGTATATGCAGTATATGTTTATGCTAATGGTTTAAAATGCTGAAAATGACCATTGAGGTACCTTCAATGAAAAATAGTTACTTTGTAGATAACTAAATAAAAACTTTTAATTTTTGTTTTTTGTTACAAAAATAAATAAAAAGGTAGTTATAATTTAATCAAGAAATGTAAAAAAAAGGTTTTGATGCAGTCTTCCTTGTGTTGATTAAATTAAATAAACCTTTGTTTAAATTATAACTGCTTTTTTTATTTATTATTATTATTATTTAAATTATAACTACCCTTTTATTTATTTATTTTTCACATACCACCTTCCCAGGGAGAGAGAAGGTGGGTTTGTTTATAAGTAGCTCAATCGCAAATAAGGCGCCCCTCATGCCTACAATTATAACATGGGATTTGTTACTCAGTAATAGTTACATATAGTGGGACGCAAATGTCCTAGTACCATTTTATCATGAATAGGAACAACCTCTTATTAGCTATTCCAATCCTTTAAAGCAATGATTCTCAAACTGTCACTGCACAAAAATGTGCTGCGACTATCTCCCAAATCTGCTGCGTAATGTTTTCCAAATATGAAAACATTTATTTCGAGCCATGAACGTGTCTACTACTGGTATTATGCCTGTCCTGCTTTGTCACAGAGTTGCGAGTCTTGTGAGATCTCAACCTTTGTAACGACATGAAATGAAAAAGGGGTGATGAGTACGTATATCAGTATGCTGATATAAAAGTTTTGTTCATTGACTACTGAAATGTTTTGTCTTATTCATTTTATTTTTACAGTTGGTGTGCCGCATAAGTCAAATATATATTTTTAGTGTGCCATCATACAATAAGGTTTGAGAACTGCTGGTTTAGAGCAGCAGATAACTACCATTATACCAATTATAGCAAGACTCAAGTACTGATCATGCATTTCCAGAATTTTTTCCCCACATTTCCAATACACAGACAGAAGGTTGAAACAAATTTTAGGTTAAAAAAAAATGCAGACTTCTGTCTTTAATCATCAATTTTACCCCTTACTGCCAGAAATAGTTTGTTGTTGCAGGAAATGACTAAAGCTGAGTAGTGGTAAAGTCAGTGGCTGTGATAAGGAAAACTGAGACCTAGCCTACGTAAACCGGTTTCAAATGCAGTCAGCACTAAAATACAACTGTGATTGTTTCATCCCCTCTCATCACCAATTCTTTGTCTCTTTATATATAATCATTAGAGTAAATGAAGTCTTCATGTATTTGTTGAATAAATCCTACCTGTCATATCATAGGTTATATGAACAGCCAATATGCTAATATTATATCTTTGTGACCAAAATATTTCTGTAATATTTTTTTTATGTCTGCTTCTGTTGCTTTCCTCTCAACATAAAGAGTTTGTATTTTTGGTCATGAACAGTTCACATAAAATAAGAGCCCCTGCCACTTTAGTACTATGAATACAGAGGACACACACAAATAGTATGTGTTAAAATACTGAGGACAAATTAAGGCTCTTTGGGGTTTCCCACAACATGCAAATGTTTTCAAGTTTGAACTTATAAATTAAATTTTTAAATGAATAAGATGCATGCTAGAATCCCTTTTTTGTTTATTAAAATTCTTTTTGATAAAAAAATTACTTGAATATGTAAAATTATATCTAATATAAAATATACATATATATGGACAAAAATGTCTAGGATGCAAAAGAGACAAAACAAAAAATGGACACAAATGTCCAGAGATGCCACTGACTGGGACATAATTTTCCCGGATGAAATTTTCCTGTAAACATATGTACAGTAAACCCTCGCTATAATGAACCTCGATATATCGGCTTTAATGAACACGTGGATCCATCCGAACTGACTTCAGATTTACTGAACAGAGTTCAATAAATATGGCGAACACGTGTACCATAACAAACTTTTTTAAAATTATTTACCAAATGAAGTTAGATAAATGTGGTGCAAACATAAACTATAACTTTGTTTGGTAAATAATAAGTAATGTTGTTATGGTTTATGTGTTCACCACATTTATCTAACTTCGTTCGGTAAATAATAAAAAAGTTTGTTATGGCCTATGTCCTTAATGCGACAAAGACGTGGACCATAAGCTTTCTTCTTATTTACCAAATGATGTTCATTAAATGCTACAAACTACCGAAATTGCTACTTATTTACCGAACGAGGGGCAACCATCGGGTATAACAAAGTTTTGGCTTTAAAGACAACCTCCCCCGAATTAGTCAGTGATAGCGAGGGTTTGCTATATATATAGTGTACAATAGGATAAAGGTTATCCGACATAATGATGCTAGGAAAAGACAATGTGGAGACTCAGAATAATTTGCAAGAAAATTATTTAATACCATAACATGTTTCGACTTATTGGATCGTTTTCAAAACGGAAATCGGAGAAAGTGATGTGTCATGTCTGCATGGACCGAGGTTTCTATCTGAATGAAGGTTGTTAGTAGTGAGTGAGTGAGTGTGTTTTGTGTTGGTGGTAAATCTCTCTGTCTTGAGAGAGAGAGTGTGTGTTTGTGTTGCTAGTTTTTATCAACAGTATGGCAGTGGGGCTTTAGTTGACCCGAGTGTAGAGAGATTTACAACCAGATTTTTCCCCAAAACTTTTTGGCCATATAATGTACACTCAGGTCAACTAAAGTCCCACTGCCATACTGCTGATAACATCTAGCAACACAAACACACACTCTCTCACAAGACAGAGATTTACCACCAACTCACGACTAAAATCCTTCATTCAGATAGAAATTTTGGTCCATGCAGACATAATACATCACTTTCTCTGATTTCCTTTTGAAAACAACCTAATAAGTTGAAACATGTTAATGTATTAAATAATTTTCTTGCAAATTAATCTGAGTCTCCACATTGTCTTTTCCTAGCATCATATATTAGTTGTTAGTTCAGTGGTAGAGCAGAAGTGTATATATATCGTTATATATACACACACACACATACATACATATTCACACAATTATTATATTCAAAGAATGTCAGCAATGTGTTATTAGCTTTCAACTGTAATAAATACTCACAAGAATCAAGATTTTTTTTTTTTTTTGCTTGAAGCAGAAGATACAATTGACAATGCAAAACCAAAACAACTAATGCCAACATAAATAAATCTAAGAGGGAAGAAAAGAAAACAAAGGCTTAGATGCATTTGATTTGAAGACACACCGGGGAAAAACCCCCCAAACTATACAAAGGACAAAGCTAAGGCATTTAAACAACATAGGCATAGAAACAAACATCCAACAATGACAAGAGGTAGCAGTGATGCAAACACAAGGACCACATCAAGATTTACAGAGAAGTCTCCACTCACATCCAGCTAGGATGCCTTTCATGGCATGTTAGTAATCTACTTATATAATGTGTATGTCTGTATTTTTTGTCTGTAACTCCAAGGGAAATAACTTTCATATTTTTATGCAAGACTTACTTCCTTTAAAAGACTATTCCATGATTTCGTTATTTGTAAGAGAAAGATGATTGTACACAATAACATTTGAATTCTGTGACAATTTCTCAATTGAAATAGCTTCATACCTTCTCTTTATATTCTAAGCTTTTACATATATTTCTGTCATTTTTTGACGGCAACGGTAATTTAGTGTTAGTAATAATACTAATAGTTACACTCTAAAAGTTAGAACCTTACTTTAAGAGCTATCTAAATGTTATACAGGTTTGGAGTTAATAAATTTGAAAAAATGAATGATATTTAGTATAAGATATCATGCAACAACCTGTAATAATGATCAATATTTAGGTATTTCTGAAGTTAAAATCCTTAAAACGCACAATTTCTATAAGAAAATTCATCAACTAATCCATAGAAATATTTATTGTTATATTTTTAACTTTTAACAGAACAGTGGTGATTTCACAAACTTGCAAATTAGAATAAATAATATCCACAGAAAAGCTAGTTGAATTATTAGTTAGATATACTATAGAAAATATGAAAAGTCTTTTTGGCACATAGTTGCTTATATGAAGAACCACCAAACTCCCTAGATCTCAAACCTTTTGAGCACTTATGAGAGGTTTTGGACCAACAAGTTTGCTTTGCAGAACCCCCACCACATAACTTGCAGCAGTTAAAGGACCTGCTGTTAAACACTGTGACACCACATCACAGAGAAAACCTTTAGAGGTTTTTCAGAGTCCTTGCCTGATCGGGTAAGAGCTGTTTTGCAGGCACGTGGAGGACAACATCTTATTAGGCAGGTTTTGGGGCATCAGTGTATATCCCAATTCCAAATGACTAACAATATAAGGAATGACATTATCCATTTACTGCCTGTTTCGACCTTGCAAAAACGTCAGTAGGATGCATTCTTTTCAGAATATTCATGAGCACTTGGGTCCAAAGAGCTTAATAGACATATGTGTTATTGATGATCAAAATCCCAGCATGATTGAATGGATCAAAATGTAGAAGTGGAGAGTTTTGTTGTTCATAATCAATAATCATTAAGGGCAGCAGTCGCAGGCAAGACAGGCAGGTAGGCATAAACTAGCAAAGATTCTGTGGCCATACTATCAAACAGCAGATTACTAAGCAATGAAACGGGCAAACATCTCACTGTATGCACACATCTACATGTCTTCATTGTTTCTACATTTCACAAATGCAAAGTGATGCTTCATATCTGTATAGGGTTTCTTTATTCTAAAGATTGAACTGTTCCATCTGGTAAAACATTGTAGAACTCAGCATTACTGAAAATGTTATCAATTGAGGAGAATCCAGACTTTATATATATCGGTGCAGAGTGGCTGAACAGTTAATGGCACAGAGAATAGAATTGGTGAGTTCAAACTCCGCCTGAGACATGAGTTTGTGTTCATGAATCCATCTCTTCCCCCAGCTATTCATAAATAATAGTGTAGACTGGGCTCTCTTGCTATGATTGGGAACTAGTCTAGGAGACAGACAAATCTGATTCAAAACAAGCCTAAAGAGGAATGGGTTCCATCAAGCTATCTAGCCTGTGATACATCCATGATGGAGTCATCTGTAGTTAAACTACCTTTCACCCCAGTGATCTTTACTTTAAAATTCAAAGAGACTGGGTATTTTGTTGGAAGAAAACCACTTAAAATATCGGGTCAAGTTTAGATCAGGCACCCTGTAAATTGTTGAATTGAAAAGGGACACATTTTGTCTCGACACCGGATATATTCAAAAGTTCAAAAGTTACTTTCTCCGGGAAAAATAAAAAGTATTTTTTGTGCTTTCAATCCAACCTTCTTTTTCTATTTTTCATTATGCTAAGATGACAGTTACTGAATGACTGTAAAATTTAAACTTAATTTAAAAAATTTAAAATAAAACCTAGTTTTATGATGAATAGTTGGATTGAAAGCTCAAAAAACACTTTTTATTTTTCCGGGAGAAAGTATCTTAGTAACTTCGAAAATTTGTTAGTAATCTTTATTGAATGTAAGTAACTTTGAACATTTCCGGTGTTGAGGCAAAATGTGTCCCTTCTCGATTCGACAATTTTCAGGGTGCCTGATCTAAACTTGATCCAAAATATCTAGCAGAGAATGACAGAGTCTAGCAGATATTAAAAAGTCATGCTCAGTGGAACGTGCAGGCAGAGTAAAACATATCATACATGCATATGCAGATATTATGGTCAGCATTACAAATGTCATACTTTTGAAACACATTATGCTTTTAGTGGTCTACTGCAAGAGTCCAATCTACCACCAGCCCCAAACACTAGATAAGCCATTTGCACCATCAAACAATAATATTGGCCTTGTTAGTTGTACAAATCCCACTGCAGGAAAAAAAACGCCTGCTAACAATTACAAGACAAAATGCAACAAGAGTAAGAGAAGCATTATGTAACCCAGATTACTTCCCTTGCATTCAGTCTGTATACAATAACATTTTTTCCTAGAGACCTGTTTCTATAAAACAGGGAAATTAAATGTATGGAAACGGTGCTGTCTTATTTGGCTTGGGTTGATTTATCTCATGAATATAGTCCTAAACTTGAATTTACACCTCACAAATTGAGGGTTTTACTTATATTCCAACATATACAGTAATTTTCTTCCAAATAAAACTGGCTAAGATCCTGGAGTAGATGACACCTTTTCTTTTTTTTAAAGATTCTGGCCTTGTTTTATTTTGATTTTTGCTTAAATTTTCTTTATTTGGTCTCCTGATAACTGATGTTCGCTGTAAGCAAATACACTACTATTAATGCCATTTTTTTTCTCACCTAGAAACTAGATCCTAACTAAAATATCCTACCCCAAAAAGAAAACTATTCCTATTACTTTGTTGAATTTTTACAGTTTTGAAAAAGATTTCGCTAGAAAGAATCTACTGCTTCCAACTTCTATACTCCAAATTGGTAGAATGTTGTTTTTTTTGTTTTTTTTAATGGCATGTCAACCCATTTGGGCTAGAACATTATTGTATATTCAAATATTTTTTAATAAACATTCAATATACACTGATTTACTTGGAATAGTGCCCTCATCTTGGTTGCTATAGTCACAAAGTTTTGACCTTCTTTGGCCTTCTTTAGATGGCTGTCGTAGTTGGTAACCTTCTTGGAATTTCTAACCAAACCCTTTATTCAATCCACGAGGTTACTCAACTACGACAGACACCTGAAGTAGGCTGGAGTGTACATCAGCCAAAACATTGTGACTATAACAACCAAGATGAGGAAACTAGTCCGAGTAAATCAGTCTATAATAATGATAATTCTTCATCTCAGAAATTCAGACAAAAACATATTTAAACATTATAAGAAGCATCATTAGGTCACATCTGTGCATTTAGTTTACTGATTTTTAAAAGTTATCAAAACTAATCTGTATTCAAGGAAACAAAGTATTTTAGCTCGAGGCTACATGCAGAATGCTGGAGTGAGTGAAGTAGCAAACAAACAGAAAGACTATAGAGTTACATTTCCCATAATTCCGTCTCTTACCTCACCCTCAACTTGTACCCATTCTTCTTGGGCATCGAAAGTATCCACCTTGAGAAGAAACAAAACCAATTATGGTTTAGTATTTGTGAGGAAAGCCATCATTTGCACATGGTAAGTTGTTCTCACGGTTTTTTTTTCCAGATTATTTATCCTTATATAATCATTGACTGTATTATAAAGATGGCTACCAAATGACATTGTGAAAAGAAAAAGGTAAAAAAAATGTGAACATGCCCTTCATTAAAACATTAACAAATACATTTTTTAAGTGATTATAAAAAATAAGATATTTTTAATGTTTCTGTTGGCCTTATAAGCTTTATTTTGAAATGATTAGGTTTTCTATTCCGAATTGCCAACTTTCATCTATTCATGAAAACAGCAAAAACCAAACAATTTTCAAAATATTTCACACAGATTTCAAAATGAATGGATCTAAAGAGTATCACCTTGGTAGAGCAGTATTTGTTGTCACAGGAAAACCTAAAAGCAAAATTAACTCCACCATCCAATGTTTCTGACTTTAAAAAATAATTAAAATATAATAAAATTCTTAAACTTTTGCTTGCAGTTGTAAAATACATTTTTGTTTTACAGAGTACATATAAAATTCTTACATAACAAAAATGATCAAGTCTTGTTCATATCTTTAACTGTAATTCAAACCTGTTTTGCAATATTAAAATTGGAAAGAAAAACTATTGCTTCAAGATGATCAGGGAATATACAAGACTTTGTATCCAAAGAATGAATTAGTGAGTTAATTTTACGAGACACTGGTGACTTATTTTTAAGTACAATATCAAAACAAATCCTGAGGGACTGAAGCTTATACATGTACTAGTTTATTATAAGCCTTCTCCACACTCTTTCTTGATTACCATCATAGCATTCAAAATTCTTACCGTAAGATGTTTGGTAATGGAATCAAATGTAAGGAAAATCTGGCCGATGCTTGAGCATTAATGCCCTTGGGATTTTCCCAAAGATAAAAAAAAACATATAGTGGGCCTTCGTCAAACTTTTTCCTCTTCTGCTAGTACAAGCTTTATTTGCAAGCACAAAGCATAAATTTGTACATGAATTGTAAACTTGGGATTTTAATTTATTTGTTAGCCAAGCGGGATAAAGGGTTATATAGTACTTAATGAAAAAAGATTAAATATTAGTTACCTTGCTACCTTTGTCCGTTCTGGCATTTGTTTTCTCTGATCTGGCTGGCGACATTGTTACAGATGCGACTTGGGGTGGGAGATCAGGGCTGGTACAATCGTTGGTCTCTGGGATACTTTCTTGAATACTAATCCTTTTGCCGACCAAGTTCTCAGTTATACTTGTTGGCCTAAGGCTGGGCTCTTTTTGGCTAGTCTCAATATTATAATTGTTATCCTCAACATTATTGCTGTTATTGCTATTGATATTATTATTAACCTCTTGTTTTTCAACTCTGTTGTCAACAGGATGTATATTTTCAGAATGTATTTGACTTTTCCTATCATCAAACACATTGTCATCATCTTTATGGCCTCCTGTGGAGTTTCCTGATTCAGAACTAAATGAGCTGCGCTTGTATTCGTCAGAATTAGACAGGCTATTTCTTCCCTGGAAAAGTAAATAAATTCAAACGATTTGTCAGAAAGAGGATAATAAACAATTCAAGGGAAATAACTCTACACAAGTAGGGAAAAAAAAATTCAAATGGTTCTTCAGACGATTGAACTCCTTGTTGTTTGTGTTGTTAACACGACGTATCGGCCGATCCATTCTAAGGCCTTTTTCAGGGGTAAAATCCAAGTGTGATGGGGTAAACAGAACTTTATATTTTTAAAACCTTTATAATGTAGAGCCTGTCTGAAGAACCATTTGAATGTTAATGACCCTTCTCAAAACTAGAAAAAAATAGTTAGAGAAAAATTTCAGTAATATCAATTTCCAGTGCATTCCTAGAATCCAGGTGTAAAATGGAGATAACTCCTGTTAGCCTTAAAATTAAGTTAGTATTATGCCACTTTGAAAGAAAAACGGACTGCTATTGCTTTGAATAAATTTAATTGTTAAATTGTTTTTATTTGTGCACCGTTTTTAACATTGAGTGGGCAAGTGTTTTTCTGTTGTTGTTGAAAGAAGGGAGATAATCTTTAGTTTAAAGCTAACTAGAGTTACCTGCATTTTACGGACAGATTCTAGGAATCAACCCAATTTCCTTTTATGTACAAATTAAATTTTAAATTTAGCAGCAATGGATTTAATTGTATACTCTTTAAACTGTGTACTTTTAACTAATAAAAAAGGCATGTCCCAAAGCAGTGTATTTCAACTAGAAAAAACATAAAAGCTCAGAAATTATTGTAAATTTTACGCAAATTCTTACCACAGTCTTTGGTTAGATAGTACTTAATGAAAATATTTTAATTTGTCTGAAAATATACCTGCAGTATATAGTAAAAATCTGGAGCACATTTTCGGATTTATTTCAAAAGGTATGCAGTAGATATTCTAAGTTTTTGAAATTGAGACAAGACTTTTTCCCCCCTGTAAAGAATGTTACAGATTTCTCTCTCAATAATAGTAATACAATGAACACTCATGACTAAAGATGGATATAGTCACCACTTCACTAGTATTGATAAATTAGTAGTTAGAGAAAATCTATGTATTAATTTCTTGCCCTTTATCTTCTGGCATACCAATGAGAGACAGGGAGGATTGGATTCATCCCTTTCCTTAGAGCATTAGTATGAGAGTATTTATTAACGTGCTGCAAGTTTGAATTTTGCTGATTTCAATTCATAATTTATTACTAACTGTACCAAATAAATACTAAAATACTAACAAAAACAAGAATACTTTTTATTAGTTCACATTATTAGACTAGTATCTGTATGTGTGTAAAGAGATGTTTTCTGTAGAACATCAGGCAATGAAGATTGTCGAAAAGAATGCTAAGGATATCTTGTCTGACAAGGATCAAACAGTGGTATCACATTGCTAATAAAATACCCGTTGCTTTGCTAACGGTATACCAAGGTGGAAATCTAAAATCTCTAGTCTTTAACCCCCTTCCTCTCTATCTGTTTTCTATGTGACAGACAGACGGACATGTCTCAAATTATGATATAGATATATTGAAAAAGAAAAAAAAAACAAAATCAGGTAAAATAAAATAAAATTTCAAAATCATACATCATATTGTTGCCCATCTTCATCTGCATAGCATGGAATTCTCAGACTGCGACGTTTTTCTCTGTGAAAGGAAACATGGAAATTTCAATTTTAAAAAAGTTGGTTATAAGAATTAGGAAATCATATTAAACAGTACCCAATATTTCCCAAATCAGATATATTAAAGTCATGCATAAAAATCAATAAAAATTGCTGATTCTAACCAAAATCAACGACAAAATTACTATTTCTCAAATTTGCCTTGCTGTGATTATTTTCTAAGGGAGGTAAGTCTTTTTTTCAATTAGATCTGAGATAATCAAAAGCAGCAATCGACTGGAATAGTTTGGTCGCCAGCTGATTTGGCACCAGACTTTTGGCCACTACAAAAAAAAATATGTTGATTGATTCATCATCACTCAAAGGTGAAACTTTAAAACTGTAATGTAACTTCATTGAAAAATAAAAACATTAAATCTGGGTTGTGGTTAGGGTTTGCAATTTTGTTCTGTTAAAACTGTCTATACAGACAGATTTACAAATAAAAAAAAATGTCCTTAGTGCCAAAACGTCTGTCACCAAATAAGATGGCACCAAAATAGGTTTGTGCCCAAACGGCTGTGCCAAAACGTGCCAAACCTAGAACAGACAAACCTTTTAGATAAACTCAGTAATATTCAAGAACCACAATATTACCGGAAGTATGATGTAGACACCAGAGAAATGTGTTTCAAATAATAGATAACTGTCTCTAAATGAATGGGATATAGGAAGGCTTAGATTTATACCAGACACTGCAAACTTCATGAAAAAGATACTTGTAAAATATTCACAAAAACATTAAAATTAAGAAAGTATATTAAGGATTTACAACCAGAAGTGGTTATATTCGTTTTTGGTGAAAATGGGTCAGTTTCAAACATTTTGTTGTCTCTTGTGCTATGTCTACTTGAAGTGTTTCTGTCCATATCCTATTGAAAGGGGCCTGTTCATTAAGATCATTATAAAATGTGTATGTCCATTACTTGAATAACTGTTCCCCACAAGAACTGACTGACCCGTTTAAAAAGTTCTTAAACAGTTTGGACTCAACTACTTCTGTTTGTCAGCCCTTGAATACTTTAAACAAATGAAGAAAATGTCAACTTACCTTTCAGCAACCATTTCTTTGTAGGTTTTGATTGAGCGTTTAACGGGTTCATCTTTTGTCTCTTCTTGGTCAAAGCTCCGATGATAGCTCTGTCTCCTTCGGCTTTTCCAAGATTTAAGGTTCTGAAATCAATATCAACCAAAAGATTAAATTTCAAAGAAATCTTTAAGATACAGCATCAGAACAGTATTTTCCTGTGTGTGTGTGGTTGGAATGTTTTGAGATAATGCTGGGGTCTGTCTTCTCATCATGGCCAGTCTGAGGCTAATTAACACTGACAAGAGCAAGATAAGGGTACCCTATTTATTTGGGCAGACCAGCCCAGCCGGGGAGTTCCCAGGGAGAGGGAGAGATAACTCCACCTGGGGTTAAGTTTAAAACCCACGCATCTGGAAAGCAATATACATACACACACAGAGAGAAAGAAAAGCTGAAAAATTATCCTCTTGCTACATATAAAGCTTTTCACCCCAGTATTGTTTTGCATTTGGGAAACAAGGAATCCCTTACACAATACAACATGACAAGTGTATGTGTCTTCCTAAGCAAAATGAGGGGTTTTTTATAAAAAAATTCTTTTCAAGAATTTGTTTGTATTTTAATGCAGAGTTTATATATCCAAACTATGTTTGTTATATGGATGTAAGGGAATCTGACAGAATGGTAGATGTGATTAGACGAAGCTCAAAGATCCATAAAAGAACCTTCAGCCAAATAAATGTCATCTCCAAGCAGAGAACATATTCTTCATTTCATTTCGACCTCCCAGCATGGATAATAGCACTTCTACTATGTTCAAATTTCTTCTGATGAAGTCATTCGCAACGACGAAATGCATAAAGGCTTATATTCATGATAATAAATATGTTTGCGATGTAACACGCTTTTCTCAATCTTTCTTTTCCACTTTGTCTAATCACATCTACCAATACAAACTATGTAATACTTTAGTATGTACTCCTTGTTGCCACACTGTTTTAAAAAAACAGTAGACAAACCACATAATCATGTTGTTTTTTTTGCCTTCTTTCTCAAAATCTTTATGGACATTGGCAGCAGTGTTAAAGATTCCCTCCAGAAAATTAAGAGTTAAAATTTCAAGGTTATAAATTTATGAAATGTGTGACATATGCAGCGGGTGTCCAGGGTAAAGATAAAGAAATTTTATGAATAAAAACAGAAATAATCGCAAGTAATCATAAGTTAACCTTTAAAAAATGTAAGTGAAAAATGCTGGCTCACGTATTTCTTTATTTCTTATGTTTGAAAAAAAGTTTTATTTTCTAGTATTTAGAAAGCAAGGATGTTCAATTTACTGACATATTTCACTGGGGTACAGCACTTTTGTCTATATCGTTTTAGCAAATATCAGTTTTGTCTAAAATCACTTTTGTCCCCACAATATATCCAAAAGTTCTCAATGAATTTCAATAACATTTTGTCGAATGGTTTGGCCATTGGCTAAGGAAGAATTGATGAAAGTTTGGGGTGGATTCAAGGATTTTAGACCAAAGTGATTTAGACAAAACTGATACTTTCTAAAGTGATGCAGACGAAAGTACCGTAACCCATTTCACCTACTCAATTATCCTTTCATAGTCTTTGATGGTTAAAGAGCTGTACTTCCAGAACAAATGTTAACGAGCTGTACTTCCAGAACAAACGTTAATGAGCTGTACTTCCAGAACAAACGTTAAAGAGCTGTACTTCCAGAACAAACGTTAAAGAGCTGTACTTCCAGAACAAACGTTAAAGAGCTGTACTTCCAGAACAAACGTTAAAGAGCTGTACTTCCAGAACAAACGTTAAAGAGCTGTACTTCCAGAACAAACGTTAAAGAGCTGTACTTCCAGAAAAAAAAATGGAAACTAATAGAACCTACACTTTGCCAGTCTTCCTCTCTTTCAATTGCAACAGGTACTTTGGCCTCCTTGTTCTCTGTAGCTATTTTCAGTAGATGCTCAGCGTTTTTTGCCAAAGTATTCTCTCTGGGTTTCACAAACTGGAGAGGGTCCACAGAGACTGATGAGGTCCTTTGTGCAGCAGATCTTGTTGGGTAGTTTTCTGTACTTCCTGAGGACTGTCTTGAGTGTCCCCCAACAGACATTCCATCTGCACTGTCTACTGAGGGGGATGACCTGTGTGATCCTGTGAAAAATAACAGAAGAGAGAGAAAATTAAATGTTAGTTATTTTTCAGATATCACATCTTTGATTTTTATTAAAAGATTTCATATTTGTATGTGCTCCTTTTAAGAACTTAATGTGTTTACTTATATTTTTCAGCTCAGGTATTTTTAAAACTTTACCATAATGTTTTACCATAAGTTTTTATGAATTTCAATGATATTACTATTAGCCCAAGAGCCTTAGGTTTGAAAAGTCTCAAACCCAGAAAAAAATGCAGATAAGCTGAGGTATAGTGAGGAACAACATATTAAAAGTTCCCAGGATTCCTCCTTGTGCTTTTTACAATATGGCTGCCAAATCCCTAAAAATGCCTATTACTGGTTCATTATTTATCCTAGACAAGGATTTTAGTAGTATCAGGTGTGCTTGATAACATATCAAAAGTTTACCACAATCGTACTACTGGAAAGGTATGATTATCAAGATGGCATCCAAAATGGCTACCAGCTATATCCTTAAAAATGCTCATTACTCGTTCATTATTCATCCTAGACAAGGTTTTTGAACGGTATTTTGTAGTATTCAAGTGTGCTTAATAACATAATAAAGGTTTACCATAGTCTGACCATTGAAATGGTTTAATTTCCAAGATGGTTGCCAGCCAAATCCTTAAAATGCCCATTACTCATTCATTATTTACTGTAGACAAGGTTTTTCAATGATTTCTGTAGTATCAGGTGTGTTTAATAACATACTAAGTCTACTGCAGTCTGACAACTAGAAACGTATTATTTTCAGGATGGTGTCTAAGATGGCCGCTAGCCAAATCCTTAAAATGCCCATTACTCATTTATTTTTCATCCTAGATAAGGTCTTTCAACATTTTTTATAGTATCAGGTGTACTTAACAGATCAAAAGTTTACTGCAGTCTGACCACTGGAAAGTTATAAATTTCAAGAATCTGAAATGGCTGCAAAATCCTTAAAATAACTATTATTCATTCCTTATTCATTCTAGACAGTATTGTTGAAATGGCAGCATCAATTATAAGAGAGGACATTAGGCTTATTGTGTATGATTGTAATATGTATCCATCCCCAAGTGTACTCAAAGAGGATAATAAACTTGTACCAGACACTTTGAAATACTTTATCAAAAATGTAATAAAACATAAGGGTGAACAGCAACCTACTGTAACAAGAAGGTGCACTACTATAGCACATGCCCTAATTGCAGCTTGTCGGCCACGATCATTCATCACAAACAGGCTTCCTGTGAATTGATTGATACTCTTAGTAGTTTGAGCTTTGCACACAGTTACAGAAAAATACAGAGGTATGAGTATTATTTGATGGCTGGTGAATCACTATCCTATGATCTAAATGGATTTACTCAATTTGTTTTTGACAATGCTGACTTTAATGTACACTCACTCGATGGACACAACACATTTTATAGCATGGGTGGAATTGCATGTGTCACTCCAGTTGGTATTTTAGGTCCCAATGTAGTAGTGTCATTTATTCGTAACATCCCCTTGGCTGCTGCTACAACTATGCATTTTTGAAAGCATTAAAACTAGCTCAGAAAAAGGGTGAAAATATGTCTTGGACGCCACCTTGGAATTAAACCTCTCCAGTGGTCAGATGGTGGTAGAACTTTATTATGTTATTGAGCACACTTGATACTACAAAATACTGTTGAGAAAACTTGTCTAGGATAAATAATGAACGAGTAATGGGAATTTTTAAGGATTTGGTGGCCATCTTGGACGCCATATTGAAAAAGCACAAGGAGGAAACCAGGGAACTTTTGATATGTTGTTCCACACTATATCAGGGAACTATTCTGAAAAAAATCAGCTTACCTGTATTTCTTTCTGGGTCAAATGCTAATGCTCTTGGATTATATATTTATATCTAAAATTCCTCAAATCTTTTTTAAGAACATTTTGCAAAATTACATACACACACACATATACATATATATATATTCTATAGCCTCAAAGAAGCTATATGAAATATATGTATATACACTGCATTATAAATAAGGTAAATGTAAACTTCTGAGCAACTGCTAACACATTTTTTCCAATCAATAAAATTCCTAGGTTGCTGGTCACCAACTCCAAGAAGTGTTCAAAATTAAAAAAACTAAGACTCAAGTTTAATACATAAAATATTAAAATTCAACATTATTTGAAACTGCTTTTAAGAAATTAAAAATTAAATTAAAATTAAATAAAAACTAAAACTAAGCTTTAATAAATTAAGAAATTAACTTT
>VCCN01005444.1:2172145-2183028 GCA_006491835.1 Architeuthis dux | reverse complement strand
CCAACTGTAGGGTTCTTGTAGCTCAGTCGGTAAGAGCAGCTGGTGCAGATAGCTAAGCTTCCCAAGGAAAAATGGATGCGAGTTTGAGTCTCACGGAGTGCATATTATTTATTTCTGATCCATGTTGTTTACTAATTATGCATACATGTGGGCAGCACTTGCTTACAGTACCTGGTGTTCCCAAGCTGTCTCCTATCCAAGTACTGATCAGGTTCAACGTTGCTTAACTTTGGTGATCTAACTAATTTCTTCCAGCAATCATGCAGGAATCTCAAATATAAATGCGGGGGCCAATCCATACAGTTATCTCCCCTTCATCGTAGCTGTTTGTCCTAAAATTCATAACTCAGAAACTACTTGTTATTATATTATACTTATTGAAAATAATCTCTTAGCTAAATGTTTGTGTTAAGTAGTTAGTTTAACGTCATCATCTACGTATTTCCTTAAATAGGTTTGGGTACTTACTAAAGTAAGGAATTTTAATACAAATTTGTTTCATACACTGTATTCATCAGTTGAGAGAATAATAAGTATACGTAGTTGGGTGTTCTGAGTCTTCGTTTTCAGATACCACATTTGTACATCAGTGATTTCTTGAAGCAAGTTTACATTTGCACAAGAATTCAATGCTTTGTCACAGGAAAAAAATTTGCATAACATAAGATTTTTGTGTACACTGACTACTCAATATTAGCGAGAGCATTGATCCTTAGAACTAAACTGTAAAACAAGCAGTGAAGATTAAAATTATGTTAACGCATAAATCTAAGCAAACTAACAATAAAAAGCTTTACTTACCTATATAATCCAATCAAAACCTAACTTCCTTTTTAATAGTTTTACATCATATCTTATTCTGTGTGCTTTGTAATGAATATTTTTTGTTATCTCTACATATAATCTTTAAATAAACCACAAGCATGTAAGTATCCACTCCTTGATGAGGTATCTATCATCCTCGTTGGAAAAAACCGAGCTGTTAAACAGGTTAGTCCTCGGAAGACAATATGTCTGTCTTTCTATCACACATTTATTTAAATATTTCTGCATTTAATATCAAATTTCAAAGTTTGTCTTCTTTATTTATAAATGTTACTAGTGTCTAGACACAATTGACAAGTTAGGGTCACTTATGTTAACTCAACCAGTACTAAGATTATATTATGTTTCAAGATAAAAGTCATGGTATATTTCTGAACATAAGCAACCTGTTGCTGCTTATTTATAAAGCCAAAATACAGTAAACCCTCGATTAACGTGGTTCCGATTCGCACGTTTTCGATTAATGTCCTAACAATCACTTATCCAAGAAATCGAATAGCGAGCGCAAAAATTCATTTAGCGTGGTAATTAAAGGCTAATTCAAAATAATTTAGTTAGCGATAAAATAAATTACATCTGGAATGTACACACTTTTGACAAAACGCAAACCACAGGACAGGGTGGCATCCCAAAACAAGCATTGATTTTAGGAAAGAGGCTGGTTTTGAACTTCTCACACCATTCCCAAATTCAATGCTATTCCAATGCTTGTTTTGGGTAAGTCTTAGATTATTGTTGGGTAAGTAGCTGAGACAAAGCTTGGATTATCTCCCTTTCCGGCCAAATCTGGCAACCCAGCCACAGGATATTATAAACCAGTGCAGTGTTTCTTGATTAACTAGTGTCAATAGCATTGCCAAAGAATAGAATCTATGTAAAGACATTAATCAAAGTTGATTCATAGTTTGATTACAGAAATCAAGGCTATCATTAGACAAACACATTTACATAACAAGACATAACAGAAGGAGGTCTGCATTTTATTTGATATCAATTGCTCACTTAGTATCTTATGTAAACCAGAAGTCCACAAAAAAGAATTTTCCCATAGAATTGCTATAAGACTGAAATTTATTGAGGCCTTTCCCATTCAAATATAGTATCTCTTCTGAGACAATAACAGAAATTTCAGAAAATAAACCAAATATCTACAAAAGTAAGAATTTCTGGGAATGATAAAATGATACAGGCCTCCCCCGTTATAACGCTGTTTGTCAAAGCATGGTTCGCATTATAATGTGGGTGGATGGTGGACTGCCAAAATATTGATCTAGCTCCAAAATAGCTAAATTTTGTTGTGGCTTAGTTATAACGTGGTTGGCTTTCTCAGACCCCAACACCCGCGTTATAATTGGGGACACCTGTACCAATACAAGATATAGGTATAACGTTAATTCAGTGTCCCAAAGTTTATTGACCTCTGCCAATGAAGTTGGAAGTGGTATATGTATTCACATGTGTGTCTGTGTCTATACAATATCTCCAAAAGTTCACAATGAATTTCAATGACATTTTTTTGGAAGGGTGAACCATGGCCTAAGGAAGAATTAATTACATTTTGGGGTTGATCAAGGAACTTTAACAGTTACCTCCCCCACATCGTAGCTATATGTCCACATAATATCTCCAAAGTTCTCAATGAATTTTCTGAAGGTTAGGCCAAATTTTGAGCCGGATCCAGAATGTTTTTTCGTTTGAGAGATTTGTTGTTTTTTTTCCATACATTTATATATTCACTCATGTTTATCCACAAAATATCTCCGAAAGTTCTCTATGAATTTCAATGAGATTTTGTGGAAATCGGCTAAGGATTACATTTTGGGGCTGATCGATAAATGTACCTCCCCTGCATCGTAGTATATGTAAACTGATTTTCATACAGTTTTTAGTGACGGTGGCATTGGCAGAGATATGTGCTTTTTAGTTTGCCTTATCTTACAGTTTGCAATCAGATGTGTACATCTTTTTGTATCTATGTTTATTATACAGTCAAATTAAGAGATTGTACGTCTGTAAAGGAGAGAGTTATGTCCCTTATGTCACTTGAATAAGAATTAAGACTGGCCATTATAAAAGTCAAATAACTTTGTAGGATTCAGAAAACCTCATTACATTTCACCCAGTTTGCAACATGAGTATTTGTTAAGCTTTCAGATATCTTAGATACGTTTTAAGTGACACTTCAGAGGAATGCAGTTATAATAAAGGAGAAGAGGTCACTACATTCTTTACTTTCTCTATTGTTGCTACCTACCTAAATGAAATATACCTAGTGTCTAATATAATGATCTGATTTCTGTTTGTTGGTGGGTAGTTGTGTAACCATAACACAGCAAAAATGGCACGTCATAGTGAGATCTTTGTTAGTGCAATACCCTTAAAATGCTCTAGCTTTAAAAAATGAAGCAATACGAGTCAAATTGGGTCACCAGTTTTTGAGTAATTAATTTAATTAAGTATAAATTGACAAAAAAGGGAGATAACTCCGAGTTTATTAATTTCTAATTACAGTTCTTTATAAGAGGAATAAGCAAATAATTAAAATATATAAATTGTATAAATAGTAAGTGACTTAACATCGAGCTTAAAGGCTGTCGAAGGCAGCTTTTAAGTATGTATGAATTAAATCTAATTATTATACATTGATTCAATCAAACTGGTGTCATCTTGTTTTTTCAACGTTTCACCTGTTGTATCCTCCAGTCTTCAAGTGCCAGTCATATTTGGTAATCTTCTGGAAAATTTCAAACCGTTTATTGAATCCATGTGGATAGATTGTTCTCACTTCGTTGTTCATGCTAGAAGATATCTTGTATTAGTTGATTCTTCTTAGTTTAATTAACTAGCATCGACAGTGCAATGGGAACAGTCAACCCCTTATGGATTGAATAAAGGTTTTGTTTCAAAATTTCCAGAACGTTACCAAATACAGCATACATATATATATTACATTTATTATATATTATGTTTCACATTTTCGTTGATTTGTAGGAAAATAAAACTGTTTTAAACTTGCAATGAAGATACCAGCTTTTGTTCGGACAATCCAATCGCTTCTTCCCCTCTTTGATGTCCATACAACATTTCGGCCGTATGTTCTGTTGACACAATTTGTCTATAGACTTTGAACAGTATTCTTCGTTGCTATGGAAACAGCATATCCCATTTTTTATTAACCGCCCTTTTACTGTTTTTATTAGCTGTATCAATGTATCCCATATGGACCAATCCATTGTGAGTTGTAGGATATCTCAGCTAATGGACACTACTGACAACCAAACATCATACAAACATACACATTTACATATTTGGCCGTATGTTAATGATTTTTCTCAAAGTTATAGACGATTGCAATGAAAACTTTCTATTTTCATCAATTTTTTACAAGAAAGACTTGGCATATAAGTTACATTAAAACATATACTTGGCTTCAAACAGGTTAATGTCATCTTTTTGTTTAGCGTGTCAGTCTTTTAGGTGTAATTTTATAGCAATTTTAATTTAACATCCCAACTAACAAATACTTTGCTTTTCAGTTGACCGTTTCATGATCTAAACATAAATACAGGTGACCCCCATTATAATGCGGGTATTGGGGTCCAGGAAAGCCAAACAGATTACAACCTAGCCGTGATAAAATTTAGCCATTTTGTATCTATATCTAGCTGTTTTGGAGCTAGATTAACATTTTGTGGTCCACCATCCACCCGCGTTATAACGTGAACCACACAATCACAAACCGCGTTATAACAGGGGAGGCCTGTATTTTCTCAAATTATGGGCACAGTTAGTAGTATCTACTTTTTGTAAATTAATCCAGCTAATATAAACTACATATTTAAAGCTATAAAGATACTACATGAACTAGAACTACATGATACTAAAATGAAAAAATGAAATATACTACATGAACTAGAATTACATGATACTAAAATGAAAGATACTACATGAACTAGAACTACATGATGAAAAAATGAAAGATACTACATGAACTAGAACTACATGATACTAAAATGAAAAATGAAAGATACTACATGAACTAGAACTACATGATACTAAAATGAAAAATACTACATGAACTAGAAAGCAATCAGAGAGTGTATACCTCTGCCAACACTGTACACTAACTAAAAATGGAATGAAAATAAAATATTAAAAAACAAGGGAGAGAACTTTAAGTGTAAAAACATTGAGTTACTTTTCTTGAAATTTAAATCTACACTTTTTATTGTTCGTTTTCCACCAATTTTCCTGCAGAATAATAAGAAAAATATCTCTTAATCGAAAACTAATACCTGGATCCGCCCCAAGTCTCAATCAATTCTTCTATAGCCCACCCTTTCACAAAATTCCATTGGAATTTACTGAGCGGTATTGTGTGGACAGACAGACAGACGGACACGAGTATATACATATACCTCTACCAACTTTGGTAAATGAGAGGAGACATTCCTCAAAGGTAACAGTGCGTAGGATATTTAATACCACAGAATCTTGCGTGTTTACTTGTGACAAAAGAGGTTAAGAGTCGACCGAATTGACAGATTAAGGACTTTAGAATTAATTTTATGTTTTTTTTATGCCTAAACTTTAATGCTGATGGTTAGCCTAACCACTTTGAAGAGAGAGAATAGACTGTGTGAATTTTAAAATGGGCAGTCAGCTGTAAAAAGAGAATTGGGAAAAAATTATATATCCAATAGAGACAAAAATATTTCTTTGCTTGCCACTATGTTTTTCATAGCTGGCCAAGCGGCCGTACTCTGGGGGCTGCAAATTTATCTATAAGGCTAATTTGACCCCAGAATTAACATAGGGTAGGTCTTCGAGGTCCCTACAGGTCAATTCAGAGTAAAAATTATTATGTTCTTAATAACCCAAACCAAGGGGAGACAACTCCAAATTACACCAAAAAGAAGGGATTGAGTTAGCTGCATTCTGACTGGGCGCATATGTGTGGATGGGGGGGGGGGGCTTGTGAGCGCACCTTCCCTCTTTTAATTTTATGAAATCTCTATAAAATATCATTTGCTTTCCTGTGTTGTTATATTTCAAGTTTTTTTGTTTGGCGGGTATCCCAGCTAGTACAATATAAGCCAGTAGAGGGACAATCAATTAAAAAAAAAGACTATACAAATATTACACTGCATTCAATGCCCTGGTTTTATGACAAGGGGGCCTGTACCAAAGTTCGATATGGACAGTTATGGAGCTTGGATGAGTTGCAGTGAGTGGAAGTCCTCCAAATATCCTTGTAAATCATTCATCTTATAGTCTGGCATTTACAGTAAGTCAGTATTTTATTTAATTTGTGACTTCTACAAATGAGTTAGCTTTTAGAAGAAACATATCAACCCTGACTAAACTTTACTTTAACCTTTAAATTCTGGCAGCATACGCAATATTGGCTTCAGTCGGAACTTTTGATTGATTGACCGATTTGTTTAGCGGCTTATCAACCCTTGATGGGTCATTTAATGCTGAAATGAGTTTAAAATTCTGAAAGTCGGAGGTTTTTTTGGGTTTTTTAAATAGAGTCTTGTGACTTTGATGGAAGGTGTTTTTTTTTTGTTTTTTTTAAATAGAGTATTGCGACTTTGGTAAAAGATTTTTTTCTTTTTCAAATAGAGTCTTGCGACTTTGATGGAAGGTGTTTTTGGTTGTTTTTTTTTTAAATAGACTCGTGAATTTGATGAAAGTTTTTTTTAATTTAAATAGAGTCTTGCGACTTTGATGAAAGAACAGGTGGTTCCTGTTTGAGGGGGGGGGGGTCTTACCCCTCTGTAGGGGATGCAGTCAGTGTATTTTAGGCCCCCAGCCAACAGGGCCACAACATTTTTGAGATGAGGAATTATTGTACACAGATCTCTTCGAACTATTGTGTTCCTCTTTATTGTTTTTTTTAACAATGTTTCAGCTGTTGTACCGTGTGGCCTTCTTCAGGAGTATGTCTTGATCGAGAACATTGCTGGAATGTGGGGACGACAGCCCCATACAATCTGTTGGGGTGGACTGTTCTCATTCCGCCATCTATGTCCGGGTGGGGGTCTTTAAGGACAGTCCAATCCATTGGATCAAATGGGGTTGTCATCCCCACATTCTGGCAATGTTCTTGATCAAGACATATACCTGAGGTAATCTGTACGGTACAATCATTGAAACATTGTGTTAAAAAAAACACAACCAAGATGAGGAAAATAGTCTGAAAAGATCTATGTACAAGATTGGCTTTGTTCAAAGGTTTTATGAAGAAGCAAGGAAAAAAAATTCTTTTCTAGGAAAGTCCTCAACCAGAGAGCGCATTCCTCTGCAAACCCCATAGTCACTAAAAACTGAATGAAAATCAGTTCATATATAACTATGATGTCGGAGAGATAACTTTTAAAGATTCCTGGATCCTTCCCAAAATTTAATCAATTCTTCCTTACGCCATCGCCCACACTTCCAGAAAATTTAATTGAAATTCATTGAGAACTTTTGGAGATATTGTGTGGACATATAGCTACGATGCAGTGGAGATAACTGTAAAAAGAATTCCTGGATCCACCCCAAAATTTAATCACTTCCACAAAATTTCATTGAAAACTTTTGGAGACATTGTGTAAACCGACAGACAAACACGAGTGAATACGTATACCTCTTCCAACTTTGTTGACAGAGGTAAATAAGGTAGAGATTTTGTAATTAGCCAAACGGAAAGTGAGACTTACATTTCGAAGACGTCTGTCGTTTTCTTCCTTCAGTTGATTGCATCTGCAGAGAGAAAAGAATTGGGTTAAAACTATATTTGATGAAAGTTTTAAGGAGTTATTAGACAGAAACAAAAGTAGATTCTATGGAAAGTTATTGGTGTCTTCTGAACAATGAGAATGATTTTCAAAATATGGGAGAAATATTTACATAAAAAGGTAAATAGCTGATAGATTTCCTGTAGTGTTGTCAAAAAAAAAAAACACACACATACACTATAAGTAAGTGTTCTTTATCAGCCTCCCCACGACGGCAGATTTGACACAAGGTCAGATTAGGGTGGGGTCCTGCACGTTCGAGAACATGCAGGCAGGAGGGGTGGGGATCCCAAATCCCCATGGCTAGGGACCTGAGGGGGGAGAATCCTCAAGTCCCTGTCACTGAGACAAATGCCATGAGGACCAGGATTGATACTTCCCTGGAAAGCCAGTCCAGTGTGAGGTGAGCGCGAACGGAGACCCCACACTTAGACCAGCACACCCGATTCACCCACGTGGGGCGACCGCAGAGGTCAACGACCCAACCGAAGTGCAATGGAAGGGCCTCGCTCTGGAATGCCCTTATGCTGGCAACAGCATCAGCTGCCCCTACCCAGGCTTCACGTATAAAAGTTTCTATTGTCTCAGCTTGTGTTGACACTTAACCATCCTCTTTTACAGCACCTGGTATTCCCAGGCAGTCACCCATCTAAGTATTGACCAGACTCGACATTGCTTAACTTCGGTGATCACACAAGAACCACTGTATCCTACGTGATTTGGCTGTAAACCTACATACACTATAAAATCTAACAAAGTTCTAGAATAGAGGTTCTCAACCAGAGGGAATTCTCCACCCTTGAGGGGGGGATTTTAGGGTTTTGGGATGGAGGGGATTGGGATCACAGATTGGCAGATTCAAACTGCTGAACCACTGATTTAGAAGAATCAAACAGGAAACCCATCACATTCTCCTTAAAAGTTTAATAGTGTCATGACTGTGACTAAATTCTATAAAATGACTGACATGGATACCTTTTGAGTCAGATAATCTTGGAAGTGGTGGGGTGACATTCTGAAATACGGTGAAAAGGGTGCCTGGGCAAAAAAGTTTGAGAACCACTGTTCTAGAACATCTGCTGTTCAACATATTGATGGCAAACCTAGTGAATAAAACTGCCTTACTAAGAGATACCATAGAGTTAGCTGAGATTCAAAGCTTTCAATGGAACTCTGAAGATAGAGTAAGAATCACAGGTTCAAAATAAGGTTAGATCAAAAAGGGAAGAAACATTTTATCAAATTATTAAAGACTGAGTAGAATTGACAGATATTTGACAATATTTTAAGGCAAATTTACCAAAATATAAAGAAATTGGCAAAAGCATTCTAAGACTTATCTGTTCACTGGAATCTGATGGACCCTTTTAATCCTAAGTAATCAAACCTTTAATAAAAATAAAAAGTTGTCCTAAATTACAGTTACTATCTACTTGTATGTTTAGACAAATAACAATTATTTGCAATTATCTGAGAATTATGCATTTAAAAAATGCAGATTTGTATCCAGATAGCTTAGCTTTGAAAACATTGGGCAGATTAGAATTGATAGTTCTGAAAATACAGGGTGTAGTTTAGAAGCATCTGAATCATGTGGCCATTGACAGGGGTAAACAAGTCTGTTTTTAAAAGATTGTTGATTTTAATTCTCAAGTTGCTGCAAAGAATTTTTTGACTTTGAAGAGGGAAATAAGCAATTATGTAAAACTGTAACTGCCCTTATATTTTCTTAACAGAAAGTGGTCAAACTTGAATTACTATTAGTGGTTTGTATACATGATAAATGTATTTAGAATGAAATATGATACTGAGAGATGCAGTAAGCTAAGAATGAATAATATAAAGAACCTGGAGATTTTAATACTTGGCTTCTTATATGGAATTAAGTATCTCAGCCTATAACAGCAACAAAATACACAACTACTAAAGACAGTTTCACAAGAATCTAACAAAGATTTTCAAGGTGTAAATAAAATAAAATAAAAATTGGTGTTTGCATAAAACAGTGACTCACTCTTTTGTCATCAAACTTTGAATACCATTAGCATGTTATTCAATACAGGAAGCTTACAGGTATACCTTGATTAGTGCAGTTAATTCATTCCAGAATTTTCTGTATTGTTCAAAACCGCACAGTTCAAAGTCTTATTATAATTTAATGTGTTTGTTTTTCAGCAAATACTTAGTTACATTGATTTGTACAGCAATAGCTTAACTGTACTACATCAAAACCTGCACTAATCAAAACGGCACTATTCAAGGTATTCCTGTACTTAAAATTACTCAAAGCTCAAAGATTTCGCAATAATCATCAAAACTAGTCATGTCATTCTTTTATAAGGAATTACAAGCCTCTAATAATACAATGTGAACCAACATTTTCTTTTCAGAATTAAACTCAATCAGTGGAGGATCAACCAATAGGCTGAGTAGGCTTGAGCCTAGGGGCCCCAAAAAGCAGAAAAATGGTTTAACTGAGTTTACACTTTAAGTATTCTGGATTCTGTAACTGATTCACATAACTTCATGATATTATACATGTAGTACATTATATGTACATAATACAATCATATAAGTGTTTTTAAACGTTACTTAATGTCACTTTATTCTATTCAATGAAGGGTGGGGCAGTGGGGCAAAGTCAGGGGAGAGCCTTACTAAAGCTCAGCCTAGGGGCCTGAATGGTAGATAATCCATCACTGCTCAATCTTTGTGCATGTTAAGTGTGGGAGGTAATTGTGCGGTCATGAAATGGTGACATTCTGATGAATAACATTCATAAACTACCAGTTAAGAAATTAGTGTCAATTCACCAAGGTGTGGTAGTATTGCACCTATACTGAATTCAAAGTATCTGGGGGAAGGTAATACATGATAGGTGTTAGGTTGGGCTGAGATAAGACATTTCTGTTACGTCCTTATAAGGGCATTTACTGAAAGTAAAAAAAGGAGAGCAGTGAAAGGAAAATAGTGGATCAGATCACAGCAAAGGGAGGCAACTCAAGTGAAATTACAAGCTCAACAAGGAAGGCAAGGATGAAAGAAACAAATGAAGAAAACTCACAGAATGATGGACAGGAAGGGGGATGAAAATGAGAGAAATTAAGAAATACGTCACACTGACCATTACATAGTAGTCTGTGTAGCGTTAAATAATTTGATCAAATGACATTTTCTCCAATTGATGTATGGAAACTTAACGGCTACACCTGCACACTGGTGACCTGGAACAGTGCTAGCTAAAGAAAAGACAGACAGGTGGGGGGGGGG
>VCCN01005444.1:2143503-2160886 GCA_006491835.1 Architeuthis dux | reverse complement strand
TCGCAATCGAGGGACTAAATGAGGTAAAGGTCACCGAATTGCTTACAGTGCACAGTCTGAACAGGTGAAGAACATAAAAACAAGTTTGTTTGCAAGAAGAAAACTCCCTGCATTGTCTTTAGCTGATCAACCTGCTGAACAGGTATTTTTGCAAAGATAATAGGCACCAGGTCAGAAGATACATATGCAAGCCTAATTTCAATCAAAGATGAAAGGATATGAAAGTTACAAAACATGCTAAATGAGTGAATAATTGTTTACATATCTAAAAAAAAAAAATTTTTTAAAAAACAAAAAAACACAAGAAAAAGAATAGACTGTTAAAAACCTGTGACGTTGTTTATACAATTGTTGACAGAATTTGTTTCTGTAATAAAACTTTTGGTTTCCAATTGATTTCTCAAGACAGCGGGAACAGACAGAGTTGTCCATTAAAAAAAAAAAGAGGAAACAAATTGGAAGTACAGGCCTAGATTCATTTTTAAAAAAATTCTGAGTCTGGCTGGCTGGCTATCTATATAGGTGACATGCATACAGGCCACACCAATAGAGCTAGAGGGTGGAAAATTTCAGCATTTACTCCTTATTATGTCTAGAAAGACCTTTTTTTGTTTTTTGGAAAATTCCCTTCAAAAATAGGTTTTTAGTTGGGGGGGGGTAATTTACAATGTAAGTTTATGCTAAATTGATCCCTTAGTTTGTGTCCAGCAGCATTCAAGCTTGTTTTTTTGTTTTTTTAATTCAGACTTTTTTTAGTGATCATCACCCAACAAATGGCGAGAGAAGTAATTTATTGATTAATCGGCCCTTTTTCAAATTTTTTAATTGATCACCCCCAACACAGCATGCTGCCAAAAGACATTGGTCACGTGACGGCTTCTACAGAGTGACTAACCAGACTTGTCTCTTCTAGTTCTCACAAGCATTCCCTGCATTTGGTAGAGAAGCAGGCATGTCCTACTATCATATTAGTTCAGAACTGTAGGTTATATCGCAGACAACATGACAGGTCGACCTCCAACTAAAATGTAATCTTCTAAATAAGCAAGAAAAACTTGTTCTGCACTTGTAAAAGGAGGACGAGGAGAAAAAAAAACAACAAAAAACAGTAGGAATAAAAATGAATATATTATTAGTCATAGATGACAGTGCCTTGATAATGTGTGTGTGAGGCATCCCCCTAAAATATATATACAATATAGTTATTAATAACTGCTATTTTTTTGTCTCAAATTTAATTAAATAATTTTATAATTAAGAGTGAATATTGCAACTGAAAGCATTCAGAGAGCGCATACCTCTGCCAATGCCATTGTCACTAAAAACTGAACGAAAATCAGTTCATATTTAGTTACAATGCAGAATAGGTAATTGTAAATAATTCCTGGATCCACCCCAAAATTTATTTATTTATTTCTTCCTTACCTCATGGTCTATCCTTCTAGAAAATTTCAATGTAATTCATTGAGAACCTTTGGAGATACTGTGTGGACAAACATGAGTGAATACATGAATGTATTTTTTTTTTTTTTTAAATGAAAAATATCTCTCAATCATAGAAATGCAGGGGTGTTAACTGTAAAATATTCCTGGATCCACCCCCAAATGTAATCAGTTCTTCCTTAGATCATGGCCCACCCTTCCATAAAATGTCATTGAAATTCACTGAGAACTCTTGGAGATGTTGTATGGCCAAACAGAGAGATACAAGTTCATATACCTCTTCCGACTACGCTGGCAGAGGTAAATAAAGATTATACAGGGCAGGGCCAGATTAGCCTATACGCAAACTATGCCACAGTGTAGGGCACAAGACATTGAGGGGGCCCACAAATGAATAGCAATATAGAACTTTATCACTATTCCCTTGGCAATCACAGTCTGTGAAGGTGAATGTTCATTTTCCAAACTATCATTGATCAAAGACCGATTCCGTTCAACAATGGCTCAGAAACAATTGAATGCTTTAGTTATGATGTCACCTCCTCAATGAATACTTGTTGATAATATGCGGAGACTATACCATATTAAAAATCCTATTAGTTTTGAAAAGAACGGTTTACAACCGATGCGTCCTCCCAATAGTCACCTATGGAGCTGAAACATGAAACCTAACCAAAAGATTGGCTCTCAAACTAAGAACCATGCAACATGCACAAGATAGGATCATGCTTAACATTACATGGAGAGCTCACAAGACAGCACAGTATATTAGAGAAAAAACAGGAGTCAGAGATATCATTTGTGGATTTTGTCTCCTCGTGAACAGCAATCAAGACTATCATTTTCTAGAGGATCATGCTCAATATCACATGGGAGATCAGGAAACAGCACAGTATATAAAAGAAAAAAGTCAGAGATCATCCCTTAGAAAGCTCAAATGGCAATGGGCAGGCCATGTTGCAAGAATGTCAGACAACCGCTGGACATCACAACTCCCAACGTGGATCCCCAATCTACTTATTTTCAATTGGACAACGGCTGAATTTGTACATTTTTAACAATTACAAATAAATATCATTGTCCTGGTCACAAAAACAAAGTTTGAATGGAATAATAGCCATTTTCTATACTTTTCACGCACAAACAATCAGAAAATAACACTCACTACCCAGGAACAAAAATCATGTTTCACAGTGTAATCATAGTTTTTGTTCTCCAACCATGTTGGAGCTTAGTCTTGAATCTTTGATGAATGGTTAAATGAATAGCTGAAAGCTCTTGATCAAAAACTTTTGGACAGTTTTTATATCCACTGACCTACATTCACTCATCCACAAACTGAAAAGGTCAAGTAAAAGATTTAAAAATATTCCTTGTCTGTAGTCAATAATCAAACATGTATTAATGAAGGACTGCTACCTAAGTACACATTTATAAAGGAGAGAATTTATTAAAAAAAAAAATTTTTTAAATTTAAAAAATGGCTTAAGGACTATATAAACATCCCGTATATAAATGCATTTAAGGATTTATCTCAAATGTTCAAAAGATTTAAATAAAAATGTATAACTTTTGGGGTTACATGGTTTTTAATTACAAAACAATCTCTATATATTCTTTATAGTTTTGAGAAAGGGTCATTAATATTCAAATGGTTCTTTGGATGATTGAGCTCCTTGTTGTTTGTGTTGTAAATACAACGTTTCGGCCAATCCATTCTTCGGCCTTCTTCAGGTGTAATATCTGAGTGCGATGGGGTAAACAGAATTTTTATTTTTAAGTGGGTAACCCTTATAATGCAGGACTCGAATGAGTTCAATCGTCCAAAGAACCGTTTGAATCTCTATATATTTTCTATAGTTTGAGAAGCGTCATTAACATTCAAATAGTTCCTCGGATGATTGAACTCCTTGTAGTTATTGTTGTAATAAATCCTACATTATATATCTTTGAAATTAGAAACTTGTTTACCCCATCACATTTGGATATTGCACCTGAAGAAGGCCGAAGAATGGATTGGCCGAAATGTCGTGTTAACAACACAAACAACAAGAAGGAGTTCAATTGTCCGAAGAACTATTTGAATCTCTATATAGTTCTTGGCCATAAAAATCTGACCACATTTTCAAAAGAACAATTTAACTTTAATTTTTAAAACTTCCAGGTCAAGATGCATGTGATACTTTAATATTGTAAATTGACAGGAGAGTTCAAAGTCGCAGTTCAAAAATTGATGAAGTAGTAAAAATAGAATTTTATGTCATGTTAAACTTGATAAATAAAACGCTATTATCATTCAATGATGAATTGAGTATTATTTGTAAATTTTTTGGCGCAAAACATCTTTTAACAGAGAAAATGACATACGTGTATACACATAAAATTTTTTCTGTGTGTGTAACACTTTTCAATATTTTTTTTAAAAAAATGGTAACGAGAGGCAATTCGCCCATCTCTTATGTAATGTTTTTATAACTTTACTTAATTTTACCTTTAGTTAATCACTACTACACACACACACACACACACACACACACACACTTCCCTCATTGAGTAGGGAAAATGTTTTTTTTGTTTTTTGAACCCCCCCCCCCCCCACCACCAATATGTTTTTAGAGAGGGGGTTCAATATGCATTGTAAGTTTATGCTAAATTAGTCACTAGTTTGTGCCCGCTTGTTTTTTTTTTTGAAAATTCAGACTTTTTTTAGTGACCACAACCCAACAAAAGGCGAGAGAAGTAACTTATTCATTGATCACCCCTTTTTCCAACTTTTTAATTGATCACCCTCGACACAACATATATGGGTGGTAGTGATTCATAATTTCCCTTGGAATGCTAGTTTAGTTTAATATTCGGGAAATATTGAACATATACAAGAAAATGCTGAGCAACATAATGTTTGATATTTTATAAGTACAATGCAATTGCAAAATTACCTAAATATTGCTGTCATTTTTTGACTGCAAGAGTAAACTAGTCTTTTATTAACACAATGTGTAACATTTCTATTTTCTAACAGTCAGTGTATGCATTGACCATGTTATAAGATATTGCTATGCATAGCAGAAATCTAAACACATGATTTAACAGTAACAAATAAATCTGGGTGAGAGAGGTTTTATGAGGAAGGACACACCATTGTTAAATTCCCTTAGTAACTATGGCAACAAGCACAATTAGCCTCTCTGTAGAGAAGGTCCTTTTCCCTTCCTTATTGATTAAAAGCTACAAGTAATTGCTATCAGCAAACGGTACAAACATGGTACGGGCTGAATGAACAACAAAGAGAAGGGAAAATAATACTAACTTTATTTTGGGAAATATAAAGAAATGTTCATTAATGTGGAGGAATGGATACAAAGAGATATAATTATATAATTTATCTTCGGTTGATTTCATATTGGATATGTGCCTAAAAACTTTGATTTGGGGAGGCTTATAAAATAAACACAACCAGAAATACAACCAATGGCAATGGGAACAAATTTAACCAAGCAAATGGTTCTGAATCTCCTAGGTTTTCACAAAGGTAAGATGAAAGAATCTATCCAGGATTCCTACCTACTTATTCAGTCCAGTACAAGACAACTCATCTTACGATAGTGTGTTATTCAGTCCAGTACAAGACAACACATCTTGCGATAGTGTGTTATTCAGTCCAGTACAAGACAACACATCTTACGATAGTGTGTTATTCAGTCCAGTACAAGACAACTCATCTTACGATAGTGTGTTATTCAGTCCAGTACAAGACAACACTATATTCCCCCAAAAAAATAAGTCTTGAAAATTTACCCTGCATCCTAAAGGCCAAACGGTTACTTTTTCATAAGCATATCCTATTTTTATTTTTTTTTTTTTCCAAAATTGGGGTGCATTTAGGTTGGAGAAATACAGTAATTGTTCCAAAAATAAACAATAAAACTTCAAACAACTGTGACTCCGATAATCTACTGTTATTACATTTTTAAAGCTTTTGAAGGGTGTGACTTACATTAATGCTTACGTGATGTTTGTAAATAGAAGATAATGTTCAATGTCCAACAAAGCTGTTTTAGTAGTTTTATGCCTCTCTCATTACATACACAAATATTCACACAGACTTATGCCTTTGTTTTTACATATACACAAACATAAGCACATCTAAGCTATGATGTGTGAGTCAGCCGACATCAGATGACTGTTCTAACATTCACCTGTCAAAAGCAAATCAATTCTGCTTTGAATACCTCACTCCTCTCCACACACACACCCCTTAATGTTGATCATGAATACGACTAAACAATAGACTTGGTGATTACAAATAGCCAACAAGACACCATTGTCACTAAAAACTGAATGAAAATCAGTTCACAAATAGTTACGATGCAGGGGAGGTGACTGTAAATAATTCCTGTATCTGCTCCAAAATTGTCTTCCTTGCCCCATGGCCCATCCTTCCAGGAAGTTTCATTGAAATTCATTGAGAACTTTTGGAAATACTGTGTGGACAAACATGAGTAAATGTATATTTTTTTTTTTAAATGAAAAATATCTCTCAATCAAAGAAGAATTCCTGGATCTGCTTCAAAATGTAATCAATTCTTCCTTACCCTAGAAGATTTCATTGGAATTCATGGAGAACTTTTAGAGATATTGTCTGGACTGAGACATGTGAATAATGACTGCACAATAATTCAACACAAATTGTTTACAATGAGTTGAATCATTACTGTACTTTGTGTATTTTGCCTTCTTATGAATAACAAACAAGACAATAATTGTAATTCTCTTGAGTTAAAAATAGAAAGTACCCAGGGATGTTCATGTAATTTTATCTAAGTGGGTGTGCAACATTATTGGGCCATTGCCATGATAAGAACTATTTGAGCATTAACTGTATTGCAGTGACGGATAATATAACTCATTGTAGCAAGTTATCAGTCCTATGCCAAGGACAAGACAGCTCATCTTACGAGAAGTGTGTTATTCAGTCCAGTACAAGACAACACATCTTACAATAGTGTGTTATCCTTTTGCAAGATGGCAGCATCTCCTTGTGCAAACAATGGAAATTAGCATATTTACTTTGGTGATATGACAACTAGTGTATGAAGACTTTCTATTTTCATCAATATTTTTCATGAGAAACAACGAGTTACAACGATAAAGAATGAACTTAACAGCAAACGGGTTAAGGATATCTATACAATTTTGCTGATCATCATATATCTATATTTATCAATAGTATATACAGAAAAGTAATCATATAGTTGAAAATAACACTTACTACCCAGGAACAAAAATCGTATTGCATGGTGTTATCAGCCACTTCTCTATCATATATGAACATTTAACTTGTATATTTTCTATAGTTTTGAGAAGGGTCATTAATATTCAAATAGTTCTTCAGACAATTGAACACCTTGTTATTTGTGTGTTAAACACGATGACTCGGCCGATCCATTCTTTGACCTTCTTCAGGTGTAAAATCCGAGTGCGATGTGGCAAATAGAAGTTTTGTTTTTAGAGGGGGCTGTTTGCCCCATCGTACTTGGATTTTACAGGCTGAAGAATGGATCGGTCGAGGCGTCGTGCTTACAACACTAATAACAAGAAGGTGTTCAATCGTCCGAAAAACCATTTGAATAAAAACTTGTATATTATCTTTCATTTTAATCCACTACAGTATTTTGAAACAAAATAATAAGAATAGTCTATTACTTACCTTTTATTGATCATTACAGTAATTAACATTTAGATGTTAACATCTATTTTGGACCTCTTGTAAATTATATTTTTCTAGTGATATTTAAATTTAAGACAATAAATAGTCAGGAATATAATATTATATACAGTGAACTCTTGTTGTAATGGCATTCATTCTAATTGCACTGTTTAATGACATTTGTTTTTATATTCTCACAAGACTGTTGTCGGAGATTAGTTCGCAGCAACAGCACACTAAAATTAGTAAACCCTTAAAATAATGCTGCCTAAAGTAACATGGAATGTGAAAGAGTAAAAAAAAAAGTCATTTTTGTCTGTAATTTTTGGTTTCTCATTAATACACTTTGTATAAAATCCACCCGTTATAACAGCAGATTTGTTATAACAGCACTCTTAAATCCCTGATGGTGCTGTAATAATGGGAGTCTGCTGTATATGCATAAATAAGCATGAGGTACACAGAGGTACTAGCAGGCACACACAAAGCAACATTATCAAACAAACAATATTATTATATACAAAAATAGTCATATGTGAATGCCTGTTACAACAGATTTGCTACTGATATCAATACATTAATATATGCACCTTCAGTGTATAGACATAAAAGGTAATAAGGCCCCTGCATTGAACAAGAAGCCTATATACAATAAATCCTATAGTATACATATAACTACGTAAGTAAAGGGACAGGTGTATCACCATGGTGTCAGATTAAATTGTTGGCATATATTTCCTTTGTGCAGCCTTTTCCATTCAATTTCCCAGCATGCATAATAAATACTTATATTTAGTTGGACAACCCATCAGATTGATAGACAAAAGCTTTTTGCAATAGACAGTGGCTCAGGTGAAACATTTTTAGTCCAGGGAAAGAGATTCACATAAGAGTAATGAAGATAAAAAGGGCGTGTATGGGAACGAGACTAGAACATGAAAAAAATTGGGTTTTAGAAATCACATAATCATCCAGAAATTTTCACTTTCCTAGCAAATCTTCACAGGCCTCTTGAAAAGGGGGAAAATTCAGTTTTACAATGAAATGTAAAAAAAATATCTTATCCAATTGAAAGAAAAATATAGATAAAAAGGTATGTATTCTTTCTCACATTTCAAAAAAAAATCTAAAATAACCCCACACTGTAAACCTTTAGTCGTTTTTCATTTTTCACATATGAAAATTACAAGACTACTCCATGTTCCTAGTGACAAAAACACTATTTCTGTTTTTCCCAATGTGTTTAATATATCTTATCAGCATATTACCATCCAGCATTGCTTAGGTTGAAATCTTATCCTTCTCTTTCCCAACAAGTTATTGATTTTTTTTCCCTCTTTCATCAACGTTGAAGGTTTAACCATGTCACTGGGAATTGTGGTAATTGTCCTTCAGGTCCTCAGAAGACTTTTGTTATGTATTCATCTGTGAACTATCATATGGCTCTGTAACCTGACTGGAGGCGCTGAGTCTGGAGCAGTGCGGGTACAGGGAGTCAGTTGCTGGGATCACTGCACGTGTTGCCCTGGGGCATTGGTCTCTTGCAGTGATGAGCCTTTGACACAGGGCTTGCTCAAAATCTGCAGAGGTTTGATCTTGTACCATGGGTGGTTGGTTTTGATGGAGTCTTTGTAGCATTTCTTGGGTTGGCTTGTTTCTTTTCCCACATGCCAGCTCTGCATACATCAGGCGACTTGGCATGTGGTGCCCCGCCATGCAGCTAGCATGCCCCACCCATCAGAGTTGAACTTGGAATGGTACTTCCATTAAAATTCAGTAAATTTCCTTATTCTTCATGCAATGCTAGTGTCATAGACATTTATCTGCCAAAAAGGGAGAAATCGGTTGAAAACTAACTAAAACTACTGAAGACCATATGACAAGCACACCTCTGGATAAAATGGATAAAATCATTTACTCTAGGTTCAATTTCTAAAGCTGGAAGAGACCTAGGCCAGTACAGGGGGCGGGGGGGTTTAGTTGGCATGAGCCTAAGATTTTGAGGGGGCTCAATCCCCCTGGTATAGGCAAAGGAGGAACCTTAGTAAAGAATATTGATACTGTAAAGAGAGTCAAGGGGGGACCCTTTAGCACAAAATATTAATATTTTAAAGAAGATTCATAAAAGGTTATAAAATATAGATAAATAAATGCAGATAACTGAAACCAACTTATGTACCAAATTTATTATCTCTTTATTCAATTTCAGGAAACTTTACTCTGGCAGCAGATAAATGCTATCACTGATCAGATTCAATGCTTGTTGATAAGATACATTTTTATGTTTTAAATTAAATGTTTCATATGTATTTAGCACTAATTACAAAAATATTCAATGAACAGTTTGAAATGGAACCTACAATTCCCAGCTTTCTACGGGCCTGAAGAGACTGTGCTGTGTTCAAAATAGATATATATCCTAAAAATGTAAGCAGAATTTAATTTGCCTATAACTCCTTAATGCCATCCTTTTTCAGCGAACATCGACTTAACAAATGAACAGATTTATAATAGAACAATGAAATTTTGTACATAGGAATAATCACAGGAGATATAATCCAGAAGAAAATAAAGTCCAGAGTCTTTAATACACACACACACACACTAATGCTCAAAAAATGTGTATATACTTTTAGTTAATGCAAGTTTGGTTGAATACGATGGACAAGGAAAACCTTTTCTTGTTTACGCACAAGAGAACGTATGTTTGGATTCAAATTATATAAATAACTTCCAACTGTACGTTCAGTCATTTTCAAGTTTTAAAAAAAAATCCAACCCTTAACAAAATCTCTTTTTGTCACGGCCAGGGAGTTTTAAACGTGTTCAACAACTAACACTTGAAACCCCCTTCTAACAAATATTGCATTCACCCATCAATCGCCCTGCGCACCAAATAAGCAATGCTACCAATTTCGTCACTATTTAAAACAGTGCAAACAGTACTACTGTAACTTGAAAATGACTGAACGTACAGTTGAAAGCGCTCGTTCAAACATATCGTTTGGAAGTTATTTATATAATTTGAATCCAAACATACGTTCTCTTGTGCGTAAACAAGAAAAACTAACCAAAAAGATGAAAAGGTTTTCCTTGTCCGTCATATTCAACCAAACTTGCATTAATGAAGGATTGCTTCCCAGATACACAATACTTTTAGTTGTAAATGATTAAGTTTTTTAAAAAATTTTAAATTTCATAATTGGAAGTAAAATTAGATGCAAAAATATGACTGTTTATAATTATATGCTTGAGGTATTAAAACAGAGTTATGAGTTGACAAAATATGCATACGTTTGAGTGATGGGGTGGTGCTAGGAGTATATATTAGATTTTTTCCTGCAAGTGCTGCATACAAATATATTCTTGTTTATGCCACTTCTGTTTCAAACTAACATAAAAAATATATATTAAAAATGTATATAAAAATGCCAAATATTTATATTTTTTCTTTCAGGACACAGATTTAAAAAATTTTGTTTTTACATCAAAGAAAATATAGACAAAGGAAAAAAGATGCAAGCAAAAAATGTTTTTAAAATATAAACATAAAAAAAAATTACAACTATTGAATTCAAGAAAAATATATTTTAATAAATTATATAATTAATAATTAATCAAAAATAAAAGATAAATAATTTTACAAATTGTAAATAATTATGAAATTTATTTTTAAAACATAAAATTAAGTATCTGGCTGTCCAAATAAGTGGCTTATTTTGCGCAAAAAGGTTAATCCACAACAAAAACCAAATGATGCCCAATTTAAAAACATAAGTAGGAAATAGATTAATAAAATGATAAAAAGAAGTATAAAATATGAAATAAATTAAAACAGGTCTGGTTAGTCACTAAATAGAAACCGTCATGTGACCAACATCTTTTGGCAGCATGCCATTTTGGGGGTGATCAATTAAAAAAGTCATCCATCTGCTTGTACCATTGAATGTTGCACATGGTTATTTGACGTGAGCATTTATTATAATCCATTTCTGGTTTGCTAGGCCCATCAAAGCTTTACCAAAGTCCCGTTAACCATACCTTTCAGTAACACGTTCCCTACCCAGTCCATTTCCAGTCACTCATGGTGCTGGATGAAAGGTTGGACTTTCCCAGTTTCTTTCCATAGCTGGAAGAGAAGATATGCCTTTCCCAAGGGCACTAGAGCGAAGTCAATGCAGATCGTCTCAGTCGGAGTTTGAACCTGGCTCGCCAATCCCATTTTTCATGCTGCTAACTGCTTGGCCACCGGCACCTCTTCTTGACTTATAAAAAATACTAACTCTTTGTCAACTTGTTCTGATAAGCAGACATATAGGTTCTAGTCATAGACGCCGACTATGTGGGGGCTTGGGAGCTCAAGCCACCCCCCTGGGAAAATTGTTGAGGGGCAGAGCCTGGTATTAATTGACAAACACAGACTTTGTCACTATTAATTTAATTTCTTTTAAAAATACACAGAAATATTGCACTGTTTAGTAATTTTTATTTTTCATTTGATATGTTCAGAACGTATTTTACATTGAAGGTATTTAAAGCAACAATTTGTTCAGAACGTATTTTATATTGAAGGTATTTAAAACAAGAATGTGTTCAGAACTTATTTTACATGAAGGTATTTAAAACAAAAATTTGTTCAGCAACATATTTTACATTGAAAGTATTTAAAACAAAAATTTGTTCAGAACGCATTTTACATTGATGGTATTTAATCTATTTTCAAACATTCTTTTTTTAATATTGGGGGAATTATGGACTTTGATACAAGCATCGTAACCATTAAATGTTATTACTGATAATACGTGTTTCTATGCAATTAATTTGAATAGCTTCAACATAACGTTTTTTTTTATTTGAGCCCAACCCCGGGAAAACTAAAAGTCGGCGCCTGTGGTTCGAGTACAAATTTAATGCAAGAGCAATTTTATTATTTACTAATAGTTATAGAAAAAAAAAGCAAAAGCACTTTGGTAGATGTGCTATAAAAATTCACTGCATGAGACAAGACAGAAATTCAAATTATTTGGTATAAAAATGGGTGGATCACTGTAATATCATTACCCCTAGAGTGGCCATTTGAACATCCCCCCCCCTAAAGCTGTCTAAGGGGGGGGGATGTTTAATTGTAAACCATCATAATTTAGGGACAGTTAAAGAAACTAGAAAAGACAGGAATTAATTCATTTTTTATTAATAAAGTTAAAGATATTATTCACTCATATGAATTGATTGGTTCAATTTGAAACTCTGTTTGACCAATCAAAAATAATTTAATGCTCTGGCCTACAAAACATTTGGGAGATCTTCATGTTCTAGCAGTTAAGACAAAACATTTGTGAGATCTTCATGTTCTAGCAGTTAAGATGTTGAAAATGGCCTAAACAGCCGTAACATGTACATCAGAAGGCATACACTAATACACAAGGTGGAACCACGTTCATAAAAATGTTAATTTAAAATTTTTTTACAAATTTTGAAGTTTTAGAATTTTAATATTTTATAACGTCTAGAACACTGAAATTGAAAATATTTTTCAATATTTTTCATTTTCTTAGTTTATTGATTGTCAGATAGTATACCTGAATACATAGATTTTTAAATGTTTTATTTTATTGACAAAATGGAAGATATTGTTCATTCATATCTATACATAGATCTTTAAATTCATTATTGTCAGATCTGCCAAGCCACATACATTTTTCTAGGTATTCTTTTAAACATAGGGATAGAGATATAGTTACTCTCTATAGTTTTGAGAAGGATAACATTCAAAGAGTTTTTCAGATTGAACTACTTGTTTATGTTATTAATACAACATTTCGGCTGATCCATTGTATGGCCTTCTTCAGGTGGACTATTCAAACGTTGCTACCTTTGGAGAGAAAAGATTTTCTGTTTACCACCATTACATTCAGATAGTATACCTGAAGAATGCTGTAGAATGGATTGGCCGAACTGTTGTGTTAACAACATAAACAACAAGATGGAGTTCAATCATCAAAAAAACTCTTGTGAGAGTTATACTTATATTTTGAAAGGCAGTTTTGAATAGCTGGCAATGGGTCCTCCACATGCAGAAAAAGAATGATGGCTTGTTGTCAGCCATGGGTCGATGAAAGGGGATCACTTTAACATCTTTCCCCCTGAACCAGTGGCGGACTGGGCCTTAAATTTCTACTGGGAAAACGTGTAAAAGGGCCCATCTAATCCTAAAATTTAGCAAATTTAGTCATTATCGTATAACGATAATATACAATCACATAAAAATAATAAAAACGATCATTAACAATGAAATAACATGTTGCAATAAGCAAGAAAAATTGCAAAATAAATCTTTTTCTTAGCGAACATATCTACCAATAAATATTCTGCCATCAAAGAAGGGCCCAACTTAAAGGGACCCACTGGAAGATTTCCTGGGGGAATAGTCAGCCACTGCCCTGAATCGATTTGGGGGGAGATGTTAAAGTGACCAAAATGGACTATATTAAATGATTAGTACATTGCAAGAATATATTTTGGAATTTTTCATTGTTTTTCATTGATTTTCTTTCTTTTTTTTTTAATAAAATGTCCATCTTATATACCGGCATATATGGTAGGTTTAAATATTTTTGGAAAATCAACAACAACACAGCAATCACAAGACTTAAGTAAGCAAGTGCCATCAGAACAGAACACAAATTTACTATCACTCAGAAATTTTTTTAAAGTTTTTGTTTGAGAAAGAAAAGAAAGTTAAAACTTGACCTGTAAAGCTGGATTTGGATTTGGATTTTTAATAACAAAAAACAAGAAAATTTCCCAAACATCCAGACACAAACTCATAGTAATAGAGTGAAAAAAGTGCAGTTTATAAGGGGTTTATAAGATAAAATAAAACTCACACAAACCTTGCAAAAGATGAAGACATAACACACAGGAACTCTAGTTAACCCACTGTCACAATTGTCAATTATAAATTTGTGATTTTTTTATGGCCATTTTAAGTACCATATTTGATGGCATATAAGACCCTTCCCTTATTTCAGTTGGAAATATTAATTTTAAAAAATGCATTACCCTGAATTCCTCTCGTTTATCACCCAATTTGTTAACTCCTCCTCAAGTTCTGGGCAATGAAAGTTACATTTACCTTTTGAGCCTTAGATTCTGTGAAATATGGTATTTATTTTAAAAACACCTTTTTATACAATGCTTTTTTTACTTTAACTAGCATCCTCATCTTAGTTTATTTTTATGAAAATATGTTGGCCAGTGTACAATCTGGTCTTTCCCAGATGTAATGTCACATCCTCTAATTTTCAGTAAGTGAATACTTTAGATCTGCTATTCTCAGTGGGGTCATATGGCCTCCTTGGGGGAACTGGCCCATTTGAAGGGGGCCATAGACTGACAAGAATAAATTAATTTATGTCTATCAGTTTGTGTAGTATCCCTATTTGACAGGGGCACCTGGAACCTGAGGAAGAGCTCTTAAGGAAGCCCATGGCCAAAAAGAAGTCGAGAATGGTTGCTTTAGATCACAATGCTGGTCAAAAAAGAATAAAAAACCCAAAATATTCTCAAGTACAATGTCATATCCCTCTAGTGCCAACACTGCTTCCTCCATGCAAATCTTGGAAACAATAGAAAAGCCATTGTATGTGGTTTAGTTGGACTATTTTCCTAAACTTTATTGTTCATTTCTTTTCAAAACATTGGGCTGTGATCCTCCTGATTTCTTCGGGTGTTCATTCTGGAATGTTAAAACTAGTTTCTGCAATGGATACTCATTCCTTCTATGCACGTCACATCTGATCTTGTATCTCTTTGTTTTAGGGATTATCTCCTCCTGATCTTGGAATTGCTTCCCTTTGGGTTCTTGGAATTGCTTCCCTTTGATCGGATAACATCTACAGAGTGCCTTCCTGATCAATGGTTCCCACATGCTTTTCATATCGATACTCAGTCTGCTGATTGTGTTGTCTGAGCACAGTGTGTGGGAAGATTCTTCCAGACAACCCTATCTGTAGACTTTGATATGAACGGCGTGTTAGAACCATCAATCAGGAAGGCACTCAGAAGCAACAAAGACGAGGAAAATAGTCTGAATAAACCACATACAATGATTAAAACATCCCGTCTAACAAAATTCAGACAAGAATAGAAAAGCCATCCAAAGAATCAGAATCACTTCATGCCAGAAGATAGGGTAAAAAAAAAATTTTTTTTTAAAAATCAAAAAAAAAAAAAAAAAATCAAAGAACTCCAAACTGGTATCACATTGGGGAAGAGGAGGCTTGCAGAGTCAACCAAAACAGAAAAGCACATGCTTGCAAACCAACCAAAAAACCACACACAAAAAAAAAAAATTTTAAATGAGGGGGACAAGGATGGACAGGGGAGAGAAGTGGGTAAGCTTTCAGACAATTCACCGTGCTGCATGACCAACATTGTTGGATGGTACTTACTGTGATGACCCTGAAGACACTTGGGAGTATGACCTATGGATGTGATAACAGCAATTAGAGGAGGGAGTAGTAGCAGCAAGCACAATCAATGGTCATATGGATTTATTGATTCATTCAGAATAAAAAAAACATTACTCCTTCTTCCTCTATAATTAATCAAAAACAGAATAAAGTAGAAGTTAACATGTCAAACAGTTCTATTCAATAGTTGTCATTTTGATAACCTTTCCAGGATTTCTTAAATTATATTTTATCATATTCAGAAAAAACGACAATGTCATCAGCAAGGCTGAGGTGACTTAGTATTCACCATCAATTCTGATTCCTTTATTTATCCAATTTAAGTTTCGAAAGACCATTTCAAGGCAAGCTGTGAATAGTTTTGATGAGCTGGTTTCACCTTGTCTTACTCCTTTTTCAAGATGGAAGGGTTTTGAGTCTTTGTGTTGTCTGATAAAGGAGCTGCTTTATTTGTAGATATATTGTAAAACTTTGACATATATGGAGAGTCTACACCTTGATGTTTGATTGATTGTTTTGTTTAACGGCACATCGACCCTTGGTGGGTCATTTAGTGCCGGATTCAGTAGGGAGGATCCCATGTCCCCATAACTAGAGACTTGAGGGGGGAGATCCCAAATCCCTGTCACTGAGACACATGCCACAAGGACCGGGATAAAGGGGGGTGGGGGTGATCCCAAAAGCTTCTCAAGACGAATCCTGAGCATGCTAATAGTGATCGCCTCCTGACCAGCTGGCCAAGATATACCGCGCAACTTCTACCATGACGATACCCGAGCATGCCGCAAGGACCCCCGAAGGGCCATGGTTCTCTGAACTTTAAGGCCATGTGTGTTTTGAAGAACAGATACTACACTTTGATCTTAGCCAAAAGGCTGCAAAGTTATTGGTCTCTGTTGATGTTTGATGACTCTGGGAATCTCCACTGAATCAAAGGCCTTCTGACAGTTTACATTCTGCGTTTTTTATTCTTTTTCATTCAAATGTGAGAGAGAGCCGTATGTTTTTATGATATCAAAAAAGATTATGGATACTGTTAAATGTTTAACAATAATAACAATGACAACAAAACTGTTTCTGTGATATAAGAAAGAATAAAAAGATTAATATTTAAATTAAACTAAAACAAAAAACCCAAGTCACCATATTCTCAGCCGAATGCTGCACCTTTTAAAGTTGATGAATGTAAAACTAGATTCCATCTACAATTTTGAGAAGTCATTATCATTCCAAGAGTTGTTCAAACTATTAAACTAATTCTTTGTATTGCTTTTGTTGTTAACTCGTTTTGGCCCATCCATTCTACAGCCTTCTTCAGGTGTACAATCCGTAAGGAAAGAGAGGGGTCCCTTTTCTTCAGAAAATGGTGGTGAACAGAAAAGAAATGGCAGCAAATATACCGACTGGCTCAGATCATTCACAGCAATGCAAGCCACACAAACTATGGTTTCATTACTTGCTCATTATTACAAATTAGTTACACATAATTACTGAGGCTGGCCTTTGAAAAAACATGGAACTTCACTTTAAATGAAACTGCAACTGAAAATACTAAAATTCCAATTTACAATATATTCTGATCCAGTGTTAAAAATAAAGTAATATTGAATGAATAATCCCCAATCCTAACAGATACTATTAACCTGTTCACTGCCACGGATGAGATAACTACTCTTATGATAATGTGTTATCCTTTCTTTTTTTTTCTGATATGCATTTATGTATATATTATATTTATTAGATATTCTGTTGTACA
>VCCN01005444.1:2100693-2117979 GCA_006491835.1 Architeuthis dux | reverse complement strand
TGTGGAGAAGTAATTGTAGTAGGATTTTTGAAGTGGTCCAGTAACTAATCTAGCAGATACTTCCAGATGGTATGCAGAGTTTGCACAGATGGCAATGATATGGAAAAAAACAATTTTGTGTCCACCCGTATGCATTTTTATTATACACAGAATTGAATTTACTTTGCAAATAGTAATCTATCAATACTGAATTATGAATCTCAAACAATTTTATGTCACAACTCCTATGGTCATATGGAAACAAGCAAGTTTTTATCTAACAAATATGCTGCTGTGGAAGGTAGGCATTTAATTTTTTTTAAATATAAAAATAAAACTATGCAAATATTACACTGCATCCAACGTGCCAGTATTGGATGCTACTAGTGAAGATTGATATAGACATTAATGGCGTTTGGATGAGTTGCAGTGAGCGGTAGTTCTACAAATACACTTGTAAACCACTCGTCTTATAGTACGGACTATACAGTAGAAACTTTAATTTTTTAAGTAAACTTTAATTAGTTTTTGAGTTAAAGTAATGACACATTCAAATTTATTTTTTATAACATTTTGAAATGTTAAAACCCCATCAACCATGCAAGTTAGGCATGTTCAACACTGAAATTTCAAATACCCTAGTAGATGGCTGTTCTCTTTGTTACCACTTGTCAACCTGCAAACCTGGCAAAGGTGTCATATGAACTATATTCCCATAGGTCATCAATACTGGATGGCCTAAGAGAAAGAGAGATCCTCGACCACATCTTACTTAGCAGTAACAGATGGTGATTGATGATAGATAAAATATCCCCCAAAAAGTAAGAACACAAAAACAATATTTTTTTAAACCATTCACACCACCTGATTAACAATAACAATAACAATAACAATAACAAGAAGAAGAAGACAAAATACTTAACTTCATAATCCAACAGTTCTGTTCCATAGGAACGACAGTCATTCAAGATGGGATTATTTTTTTAGATCTTAGCTTTTTTTTTTACCAGTGACAAATACTATGAATGCAAATATCACGTTATTTCAGACCAATTTGAAAAAGGTTCAAAGTGTTCATAAGAAAGGAAGGGAAGAGAGAGTGGAATTCTTTTTTCTGTTTTACGTCATATTATTCTTTTTGTTAAATCAAGTAGAGAGAAGAGAGGAGAGAGGAGAGAGAAGAGAGGAGAGAGAAGAGAGAAGAGAAAAGGAGAAGAGAGAAGAGAAAAGGAGAAGAGAGAAGAGAGAAGAGAAAAGGAGAAGAGAGAGAGAAGAGAAGAGAGAGAGAGAAGAGAAGAGAGAGAGAGAAGAGAAGAGAGAGAGAGAAGAGAAAAGGAGAAAAGAGAAAAGGAGAAGAGAAAGAGGAGAAGAGAAAGAGAAAAGGAGAAGAGAAAGAGGAGAAGAGAAAGAGAAAAGGAGAAGAGAAAGAGAAAAGGAGAAGAGAAAGAGAAAAGGAGAAGAGAAAGAGAAAAGGAGAAGAGAAAGAGAAAAGGAGAAGAGAAAGAGAAAAGGAGAAGAGGGGGTGGGCACAAAGAACTTGGCTTCCTTTACGTTTGATAGTTTAATAAGAGTGTAGGATAGGGAGAAAGAAAGAAAGGTAGAGTTTAATAAGTTTTAACAGAGATTAACTTGAAAAATCACTGGAAACAAATAGCTTCATTACAGAAACAAATGTTGACAAATGCTGCCAAAATTTGAGTAAACAAAGTCGCAGAAAGAAATTCTTATTTTTTAATATCTTTATTAATCTCAAGGAGTCTTGCATTTTATTATTCAGTTTTTAAGAACATTTATTTTTCATTCAAAGTTTTTCAGACAATTGCTGTTGTTTATTCACAAGACATAAACAATAATAAGTTCAATTGTCCAAACAACTCTTTGAATGTTAATGACCCTTCTCAAAATTACAGACAGTATATTTATTTTTCAAATTAGAGTTTTCTATAGGATTTATTTTCAAAGATTAAGTGCAGAAATACAATAACTTCCAAAGGATTGATTGAGTGTATTGAGTTATATTAGCTCAACTTTTTCTATAACATAAATGTAGAATTAATGTCTTGACTGTGACTCATTACAAAATAACAGAAAAGCAAATGGCCACCTTTTCATATATGATTGCCAACTGTATAGCAATGATAAGGTCTTAAGTATTTGTCTAGCATTTCTTAAAATTAAAATATACAGGTTCCCTATGCTGATCTGGGGCAAGTTTGTGCATGCAGGAGATGTATACAAAATCACAGAAAATACACTTTCTTCTATCCTCTAGACTTATTTCCAGGCCCTCCCATGAAAACTTTCCCATTCTATAATGACAACTACAAGTAAAATATGCTTTTGTCTTCCAGAAGATAAACAATCCACCATTGTTGATCATCTCTACCACAAATGAAACAACAAGCATAAAACAGCATAAAACATAAAATAATACACACCAAAAGAGTATTAGATCAAAACCTTGAAGATGGTTTGAATACATCTAAAACAGACAAATGGATTACTTCTAAGCAAGCACAAGAAAAAGAAGGAATACTATTAAATGAAGTTCATATAAAAGAGTTATATTGGTCAGATTCAGAGCAAACAAACATAATAAATCTATATAAAAGTGTCTGATAAATCTTTTTTCTGGTGCACTAAATTTTAATGCATTTCATGCAATGACTAAGTATGTGTATAGGATAAGTTATTTTAACTATAGATTTTGTCTGCACACCAAAGCTTGATTTTGGCACTAAACATGAACTGATGCTCAAGGTCATGTATTACTGCTGTGCACTACCTAGCCATGTAAAGCACAGCAAAAGTTATTTAGAGAGAGCCTTGGTTCAACCCACGCCATGCAGTTGTGTCTCAGGGCTCCTACTGGTCAGAGATGCCTGCTGCTCACAAATATTTTGTTTATTTTTTGGTGATTTTCTGACTTTGAAAAATGGTAAATAGAGCTGCAGATTCCCCTTTTGGTAACAGTGCAATACAGAAAACAAAGCATCTATCATTATCGATATTGTATCTGTACTACCTGGTACCAAAGGTTTCGGATAAGAGATAAGAGATTGTGTACCTGTATTTTCCTCAAAAGGAATTAGTGTTGGCTACAATAACCTTAATTTAGACAACTTATAAAACAGTTGTGGCAACAACATTAGTACAAAAAATTAAAACAGGTGTAATCTTCCACCATAAGATTTACCTAAGAATTTAACTACGTATGAAAGGGGGTCAATAATTCTGACACAGTTATTAGTTGAATTTTGATCTGAAATTTTCACTGCGTAATGATCGATCTATGTAATGGAGAAGCGTTGGGTTGTTGCATTAACAAGGAAGGAGATTATGGACCTCCCCATACGCTTCACCCAGGCTTACACCCTGGAGAGGTCAGGTATACGAACAGCAAACTGATGGCTAATAACTATGAAATGCCATTTCTAGGGATAGATAGGTGAGTTTCATTATCATAATTCCCTTAGGAAAAGGAAATTTATTTGAAATTTGGGTAATCAGACTTATGAGGGCAGATCAAGAAGTCTGTAGCCTGACACAGTTATTAGCTGAACTTTGATCTGAAATTTTCACCATATAATGTTCGATCTATGTAATTAGTGGAGAAGCGTTGCGTTAACTGCATTGACAAGGAAGGAAATTATGTTGAAAAATAGATATTTGTTGTATAAAACAAAATGCTTTTTTCATCATTAGGCTTATTGATGTACCTACGTATATGGGCTGAGCAAAGTAACTATGAAAGTGAGACATTTATATTTTTATTTGAAATGAAAAAGAAAAAAACTCAAGTGGTGAAAGAAAAGAAATTCTGATGCTTTGTCAAAAAGAAAAAAAGAAAAAGTTGCTTGACAGAAATTTTATAGCACCGTCAGGTGTTTCTTCTGATTGTTTGAATTCCAGGAAAATATGGTGGGCATTTTCCCATAGTGGCGATGACAAATTATCTATAATTTAAATATTTTATAATGTGCCTTTCACATAAGCTATTGAGTCATAAGCAAAATATGTTTAGAATAGTCACTCAATAGAAACTGTCACATGACCAGCATCGTTTGGTCGCATGCTTTTGTTGGGGGCGATCAATTAAAAAATCAGAAAAATGGGTGATGAGCCTTTTGTTGGACTGTGATCACTAAAAAAGTTCAAATTTTCACAAAACAAGCGAGAATACTGCCAGACATAAACTAAAGGACCGATTTAGCATAAACTTACATTGTAAAAAATATTCAAAAACAAAAACAAAATTTTTTTTCTAGACAATTCGCAATACATACATAGCCAGCCAGCCAGCCAGACCAACTTAAAAACTGAAGAAACCTATGGTGACAGTTTTGGTTGACAGTTTCTAATATATATGCTCGGCTGCTAAATCTTGGTGATTTACCTGAGAGTATCAAGGAGCAGAAAACGGAAAGCAAAGGACAGATATATTATACCATTATTCATTTTTGACTAGTATTTCTTTCATCTTAATTCTAGTTGCTTTTCATTGCAATGACTCAGATGGTCAATCTACAGCACAGCACAGATCGGTAATAAAGCTATCAGTGAGGCTCAAATTCACATCCTTTTTGCTTCAAGTAGCCTAGTTATTAGTACTAGCTGCTCTTCCGCTGGCAGAAGATCAAGTCTAACCATATAGACTTTACCCTTCACCACCCCCCCACTGATCGGTTGGCGCCATATTTGTTATTGTTTTAAAGTACACTAGTAGTTTTAGTAGTACAGTAATATTTCTTTTTTAGATGAACCATTGTCGACCATTATTCATCTTAATTTTAGTTGCTTTCATCGCAATTAAGATGAAAGAAATACTTTCATCTAAAAACAAGAATCATAAGTTCAACAATACGTTCACCATCCATGGTGGTAGTAGTAGCAGGAGGAGGAGAAGAAAAAGGAGGAGGAATGGGATCGTTCACCCGAAGATCTGAACCAAGTTTCATATCAATCCAACATAATGCAGCTGAAAAAATTGATATTTAACATATTAGGGACCGACAGACCAAAGATTCTCTTATAGAGAGACATGGACTCTAAAAAATAAAATCAAGATAATATTATTACAGACATTTCTACGTCCAGTTCTTTATTCAGTTTTTCAGTCTATTGGTTACTCACCTGCACTATAATTCATCACTGCTATCCACAACACTGGTTTATTGCTAGGTTTAGGTTATTCATGTGTTCTGACATTTATATATATCTATGTATCCAGACTTCGCCCAGCCCAAACCGTCCATTTCGAACATACTCAATGAGTAGGGAAAATGTTTATTTTTGTTTTTTTGAAAATTTCCCCCCTACAATGCAAGTTTATGCTAAATTGGTCACTAGTTTGTGCCCGCTTGTTTTTTGAAAATCCAGACCTTTTTTTAGTGATCTCAGCCCAACAAAAGGCAAGAGAAGTAACTTATTCATTGATCACCACTTTTTCCAACTTTTAATTGATCACCCCCAACACAGCAATGCCTTGGGGCCTATCAAGCCAGACGTTTTGACCGCAACCAGTACAAACTCGTACTTATCGGTCAGTGGGCGATATTTGGCCATCTTCTGCTCCTCGGCCTGTCGGGTGACAATACCTGGCTCAATGGCCGACAAGATCGGGTTGCCGTTTGCGAAAGAATCACTGAAAGTGGCATCCCAAATTAGTAGTTTGCCATCTGTGAATGAGGAAAACAGTTATCCTGTCTGAGCATTTACTATATCCTTGGTCTAGGCCAATGGGCTCCAATACGTTGGAGATCCCTTTTAATAATATTGTCAAATTAACATTTAAACATAGGTATATCATTGATTAATGGCAAGAAGCCCTATTTATGTCTTGTTTTAATAATGCAATGTATAACTTTAGGGCATATTCAAATTCTAAAAAAAGTAGGCTTAAAGATGAACAGAACAAAAACAAAAGTTCAACAATAAGATAAAGTCCCCAAAAAGGTCATAAAGATAGGTGAGACTCTAGAAGAGGTTGATGAATACATCTACCTAGGACAGGTAATAAAACTAAAGAAAGACCATAACAGCGAAATAAAATGACATAACTATAGGTTGGAAGGCTTTCGGTATGAATAGAGACATTTTGAAGAGCACCTTACCAATGTACTTAAAGCGTAAAGTATACAAAGGCTGCATAATACCAGCCATGACTTACGGATGCGAAACACGGAAATTAACAAAAACGAGCGGAAAACAAACTTAGAATAGCAGAGAGAGCCATGGAAAGAGCAATGCTAGGGATAACTCTAAGAGATAGAAAAAGAACAACATGGATCAGAGAGAAGACTAGAGTGAAGGATATTGTACAACTAATTAAGCTGCAAAAATGGAGATGGGCTGGCTACCTAGCAAGGAGAGATGACAATAGATGGGGGGAAAAGACTAACCGATTGGTGCCCATGGGACAGTAAACAAAGTAGGAAAGACCAGACACAAGATGGAGGGATGAGATAGAAAAATTTGCTGGTAAGACTCGGCAGAGGTTAGCACAAAATAGGCAGTCATGGAAGGAGATGGGAAAAACCGTTGTCCAGCAGTGGACTTATAACGAAAGAAGAAGAAGAAGAAGAAGAAGAACTATCTAATGCAACACTAATTTAACATGACCTAAAAAAAGTTTTCTATTACAGAAGTTTTAATAAACACAATTAGTTATTTTAAATTACTGCATTTCACCATGTATAATCTGCATTTTTTTCACCCAAATATTTTTACCTAAAAAATCCAGGTGCGTATTATCTACGGAAACATATATTGTTATACATATTTCTATACACGGGATAATGCATTTTTCATTCAAAATTGAAGCTCAATCGTGCAGATTATCTACTGTAGTGGATTATACATGGTGAAATACAGTATATTTTTAATTTGCATTTCCTGATAATATCTGTTATCTAAATCTTCACAACTTACATATTTCATTATCAAATGTTTAATAAAATACAAATGTTTTCTACTTTAAACCGAGCCCAACTACACTGAAGCTAGCTTAATGATGCAATTAACCGCCATCCAAAAAAGCCTATTTCAAGTATATTTATTTTTGAACTTGACAAATAATTTGCAATACACTAGTCTCAATCTTATATTAATTACTGATGTACAAGTGTGTATTAATTCAGATATACACATAACATCCATTCATATATACTTAGTATGTGCTGTCTTTTCATAGTAAAATTTCCCCAAGACTTCCTATAAAGGATGATTAAATATTTACTGTTTTCTGTTTATATCATCCTTCATCTTACTATTTCAAAAAACGACAGTTCATATGTAACAGCCTAATATTTATTCTCACGTAGCCAATCAATGGCTGTTATACAAGTAAACATAGATATTGACAAATGCAAATATATTACAGGTAGGTGAGGGCACCTTGCTTCACTGTGGGGTAATGGCTAGTCTAACAGATCATTACTACTGTGTAGCGAACTTGATTGTCAATGGGTGCCTCACACTAAGCTAAGCAAATACCTATATACAGGTATATATGTTGCAGTAAGATTGTAAAACTAGAGATTTTGTGAAATCCCTAGGGATTTTGTGAAATCCCTGGTGATTTTGTGAAATCCCTGGTGATTTTGTGAAATCCCTGAACATTTCAATAATTTCATGAGATCCCTAGTTTCGCAATGGTTAACAAGCTGTGATGCTGACCATTACTACTGTAAGGAGTTTGATCCTCACTGGGTACCACACTACTGTGGCCTTGTGTCAAACTAAGCTGAACTTGGTAAATATCTAGTATATCCTGCTTAAGTATTTACAGTGTATATACAGCACAATAGTGGGGCACCAACTCATTACAGTAGTAATGGTCAACATCACAAGCTTTTTAACAATTACTACACAGTTTGCGAAGCGAGGGATTTCACAAAATCACTAGTTTTACAATTTTACTGTAACAAATCCCCCCCTCCACACACACACACACACACACACACACACACAAATACATTTAAAAGATTCAAACAATTGAATAGTTTACTCTTTAGATCTTGGATTTTCACCAATTTTTTCTACTTAAAAAACTTTTCCTTAATAAACGAGTGCCGTGCGAGAATCTTTTCAATCGTTTTTTACTGACAATGATGTTAACAGAGGTATGAGTGCTTTCTAATTATCTCATATCTTCTGAAATTCAATTTTCTATTTCATTGTTACTTTGACAGCATATGTTTTCAGCAGAAACAGAGGAACTTGTTTTCCTGAGTTTTTGAGACCTTATTAACAGTCCGAAAATGTAAAAATTGAATATCTTAATTTCTTTTTCACCCCTTTCTTTATCCCTTTTCAGAAAAACCTGAAATGTTGTGAAAATACAGTAATATTAACCCATTAACTGCGAATGACTGAAATTGCAGTTCTTTTGTTAACTCAATAACATTTCTATTTTATTGTGATTGATGGTAACTCAGTTCCATCTGTGAATCAGGGCTTTTAACTTACAATGGACGATCTTGCAATGGACAAGGGCTTTTATCTTGTAATGGATAACTATTTTCGCCACCTGCCACAGTTATTGGGTTAACAGTTCAAATAATTTACAAAATGGTAGCAGCTTATTGCATGCCATAATTTTACAAACTAGGTCAGGTCACCAAAATATGTCACCTAATTCATGTCTGAATTACTGAAAGGAGTAATTATCATTATTATACACTGATCTATTCAGACTGGTGTCCTCATCTTGGTTGCTATAATCACAACAATCAGTGTATATGTTACCTAGCTTCAAGGGCTGACAATTGATACTGTTTTTGATTAGGGTTAAATTTAATATTTTGTTAAAAACAACTACATATAGAAAGAAGGATGTCCTGATCAAAATCATTTTGAAGAACAGTTTGAATATAGAAGATCTGGAGTCAATATTGATTAATTTGCTATTAAACACTGTCTTTCCAGTTTTCAAGTTGGTCTGGCTGGCTGGCTGGCTGGCTGGCTATAATGCGTACAGGCTGCACCAATGCAGCTAGAGGGCTGAAATTTTCAACATTTATTCCTTATTATGTCTAGAAAAAAAAAGATTTTTTGTTTAATTTGCAATGTAAATTTATACTAAATTCGTCCCTTAGTTTGTATCTAGCATGATTCACGCTTGTTTTTTTGTTGAAAATTCAGACTTTTTTTTAGTGATCATTGCCCAACAAAAGGAGAGAGAATTATCTTCATTGATCACCCCCAGCACTGCATGCTGCCAAAAGACATTGGTCATGTGACGGTTTCTATTGAGTTGCTATTTATTACTTTTTGTAGTATCAATAGTCTAAGTCTACTATAATAAAACGCCACATGTATTTGTATATTTATTTTTTGTCTGTAACACCACAAATCAATTAAAATTTTACCAACTGTAAAAATGAAATGAATTAAACAAAAACATTTCAGTAGTCAATATACAGTCTCTGTATATTGTATATATGAAATATAAATTTCATATACAGTACCTGTCATAAGTATTTGAACAAACAGCCATTTTATTTCTAATCGCTTAGGTTTGAGAGTTAAAACCAGGAACATTACGCAAGAAGAATCACATTTTTTGCAATCAACGTAACAAGGCATGCATTTAGTCAGGTTCTGTGGTGCTGAATGCTAAATTTCTTGAAAATGTTTTTTTTAAGAATTAAATTGTTAAATGGAAAAAAAGCAAGTTTTTGTTTCTATCCTTCTAAAATCTTGTTCAGAATTTTTCAAGGAGATTAAAAAAGTGAACTCACATTGCTATATGGAACAGTTGCCAAATTAGTAAGTTAATATTTTTCCCCCAATTTAATTCGTAAAAAAAAAAAAACATTTTCAAAAGATTTAGCATTCAGAACCACAAAACGTGACTAAATGCATGCCTTGTGGTTTTTCTTGCGTAATGTTTCTGTTTTTAACTCTCAAACCAAGGCAATTAGAAGTAAAATGGCTGTTTGTTCAAATACTTATGACAGGTACTGTATGTTGTCATTTTTGACAACACGGGTGGTAGACTACTATAAAAGTAAATACTTATTAAATTAAAGAGATTTTCTATTTCATAGATAAAATGAATTTGCATAGTGTCCTGAAGCATAACGCAGTGAAATAAAATTAAGTCATCAACTCAAGTGTAAATTGAGGTAAATGAAAGCCATAATATAACCCCCCCCCCACACACACACACAGTTACTTTTATTTACACAAATTAATACAGGACTTCACAAATTATAAGTATTAAACAAAATCTGTAGTTTTTTGAAAGAGGGAAAAATGAAGTGAAAACAGGTTTGGTTAGACATTCAATAGAAACCGTCAAATGATAGTAGCATGTTGGGGGTGATCAATTAAAAGATTGTATATTGCTTCTATCTTCTACCACTGAAACATAACCACAAGTACTAAATACCATGAATGTACTGGAATTTTCATAGTCACTCAATAGAACACATGACCAACGTCTTTTGGCAGCTTGCCGTGTTGTGGATGATCAATTAAAAAATTGGAAGAAAAGGGGTGATCAATGAATAAGTTACTTCTCTCCTTTTTTACGCAGTGGTCAATAAAAAAAAAGTCTAAATTTTCGAAAAACAAGCGTGAATGTTGCCAGACACAAACTAAGGGATCAATTTAGCATAAACCTACATTGCAAATTGAAAACACTAAAAACCTATTTAAGAGGGTGATTTTCGAAAAACAAAATAACTTTTTTCTAGACATAATAAGGAGTAAATGTTGAAATTTTCAGCTCCATTGATGTGGCCTGTATGTGCAATATATACATACATAGCCAGCCAGACCAGCTTAAAAACAGAAGAAACCTATGGTGACAGTTTTGGTTAATGGTTTCTAATTTTCACAATTTTCTTTAATGTTATAAAAGCACTGAATGAATTACATTGAGTCCCAATGTATTCCATCTACAATGATTATGAAACACATTCAATACTGAAATGATTTTACCATCAAAGTACATGTGAGTGTATATAATCTACTTATATAATGAACAGGGTGATTTTCTTGGTTCACTGTTCATAACCACTTGAAAGTAACAATTTTGCTGATAAAAATATCTCCAACCCACCATTTGAAACAATTGACTCTTCCACTGTAGAGTTTTTAATCACCACTACTCACAATAGACCGGTTTAAACACTGTTGCTGGGCTTAGGTTATTCATGTGTTCTGACATTTATATCTATCTATGTATGTATCTGTTCATAGTAGAAACTTGAAACTTTGCACACGCTCCCCTCAATGCGTAGGGAAAATGTTTTTGTTTTTTTTAAAATTCCCCTCACAAAATAGGTTTTTAGTGGGGTGTTCAATTTACATGTAAGTTTATGCCAAATTGATCCCTTAGTTTGTGTCCAGCAGCATTCGCACTTGTTTTTTTTGAAAATTTGGACTTTTTAGTAATCACTGCCCACCACCACTGTTTAATTCATGAGGTAAAAGAAGCATATATAAGTGGCAGTGATTCATAATTTCACTTGGAATGCTAGTTTAGTTTAGTCATGTAATAGAATTCAAATACAAGTAGTCCCCGCTTTTCGAAAGTTCACTTTGCGCTACTCCCCCCCCCTAAAAAAAAGGGCGAACAGTGAAAGTGGTGTTCATCTTTTGTTTTGCAGCGAGCCATTATAGAGGCAGTGCACACCCTCTTCCTCTTTCTCTTCTACAACCCAGTCTCCTGCACCTCCTGCCACAACAACCTCCAATGACTCAGCCTGACATACCATACTCACCATTTTGGGAGTCTGGGAACGTTCAAAAATCTTTCCCAACTGCTTCTTCGCTTTAAGCCATTTTAGCTTATGAAAAGTTTTTATACTTTCAGATAGCGGGGAAAGCTGTATATCACTGAATTGTTTTCAGAGAGTAACTAGTTTTTAAATAAACGCAATGAATTGAAATAAAATAATTCACCAAATGTCTGTCTGTGACAGCCTACCGCAAAAACCACACAACATAAACCCATGAAATTTTCTCTGTGTACTACTGGGACCCTGGAGCAGGTTTTTAGCAAGTTAGTTTTTGAAAATCAACCCTCAATGCAAATTCATGCCAGTAGTGACATATTTTTGTGCACGCTTTTTTGTTTAGAAATGTTTTCCCAAGATTGTAAAAAAAAACCCTAAAAGTCAAAAATATCACTTTAAAAACAAATTAGATTAAACTCTACCGGATTTCCATTTATTTTATTAATTCTGTTTTTTTACAGATTTGAATTTATATGAGATGATACTAAACTCGTTTTAGTGAAAGAGTCCATTGTTTCAAATGGTGAGGAGATATTTTTAACAGCAAAATGGTTACCTTTAAATGAAAGAGTTCATTGTTATGAACAGAGAAACAAAAAAGAAAATCAAAATGTTTATTATATAAGTAGAAAATTCAAATATGCATATGTATACATACACTTACCTAGTCTAATTGAAATATCAGATAAGAAAACTAGTTTTCCAATGTATATTTGAATATATATAATGAAAGCTAGTATTCCAAATGTATATTTGAATATACATATTTTCTTTGATTTTAGCAGATACTACAATTTGATCTTAATCAAATGGCTGGAATAAGGGATTTTGTATTCTCTCATCAAATACAAACAAACAGCTGTCCCTATTGTTAATTAAGAAATAAATCTGATAAAATTAAATCAGGTAGCTAATTTTAATCACAAAAAAAAACTAAAAATCATTTTAAACCAGGTAATAACAGATAATCTTACTAAATTCTAAAACATGTATTCAATGTTAATCCCCATTGAAAGATTTTTAAAAAAAATAAATACAGCATAATGTGGAAATTTACTGGACAAAAAAAACATTAACAATAAACAGGGGCGAATTTAACATTGATGGGACCCAGTGAATAACATTTCTTGGGGCCCCTCCTATTTTCGAACAAATCAAAACAGAAATAAAATATAAAATTATGATGTTTAATTAAACATAAAGTCCTTCATGGATCAATGAATGAATGAATGAATGGCTTGGCTTTGCGAGCGAAGATTTTAGGGATGGCCCTCCACAGCATTTGGACCATAGACGGCGGGTCCAATGTGAGGAGTAAACCTCCAGCCTAAGCAGTGTAGTTTTAAGGTGAAGTGCGACTTGCCCAGGGTCGACTCCACCCTTTAGACCAAGGGTTTGCATCCTATGGGCCACCAGAGTCGCGCGGATAGGGGCAGGGCCCAGCGGTTGTAGGTTTGACAGGAGTGTCCTTCTCCTGACAGATGCCCGAGCTAACTGAGGGGGTCTGTCGCCCCCTTGTGGGAATGTTCCGACAGTAAGGCTGAACTGTGGTTAGACTACAGGACGTGAACATCCCGTAGTTGGTAGAAGCCTGAGCTGGCTATAGGGTTCTACCGACCCTTTGAAGGAGGAACCAGGATGGAATGGCTGTCTACAACTTTGATCATAGAATAGCATGACAGTACGGCTGTCTGCGACTGTTGGCGCAGATCCACATGACAGTAGATCAATAATCTATCTCTAATGTAACATAGTAAATCCTCAAATAAATTGAAACATTGAAAATAAAAATAATTTTACAATATTTTTTTGGTGAGTGGGCATCTAAAATCATGTGGCTCTGTGCAGTCGTACTGTTTGCACTGAAAATAAAAAAATATTCTTTACAAGAGATTTTTTGGGGAGCCCCTAAAGTCTTCGAGCCCCTGTGCTGTTTGCACTGCCTTAAGAATTGTTATGGGCACAAAACACGTTATTAAAAAGTGGAAAACAGACTTGATAGAATCTAATGTTAATCATGACATTTTAACTGCCAGCTGACAGATTTTCTTTTAATCAATAAGCTGAGAAGAACTGAATCATAAGTTTTAAAGAAATGTGTTTAGGCTAATAATAGATGCACTGGAAACATCTGCTTTCTAAAAATCCAGACAAAATAAATGAAAAGATAAAAGAAGTTACTTTATAGACAATATTTATTCACTGATTCAGTCTATTATTAAATCTAAATCTTGTGTCAAACAAATTGTGTTTACCAGGAAAATATGACTATTAACATCTATATCTATATATCTATACACACACTCCATACTGAAACAAGTATGGTCGGAGCTGACAACGTTTGTTTCACTGCTCTCTCGTGCTTTTCAGGCCAGCCATGATAAAATGTCCCTTTCATTGCTGGCCTGAAGAGTTGTGAGAAAGAAGTGAAGCAAACGTTGTCAGCTCCGTCCATACTTGTTTCAATATGGAATATATAAGCTCCAAATGATAGTATTAATTATAAAATTAACTTTTTCATATGTCGAGCACTCAAATTAAATATTTTCAACAACATATATCGGATTTCTTATATATGATTTGTATTTGTTATAATACTACTACAACAAATATATATGTAATATAACAATATTATGGTATATCCACAACAAATTTGTCGTGGATATACCATAATATTGTTATATTATACAAGCTCTATTTTGACTAATACAGAGCACTATTGTTATTAATACCACATCATCATCATCATAATCATAATCATAATAACAACAACAACAATTATTATTACTACTACAAGTCTAGAAAGCTTTGTAGCTTCAAACACTAGAGATGTTACAGGAAAAAAATAGTATTTTTTTTTCTTTTTAATATAGAAGTTTCATATTTATATAAGTTTATATTTAAAATTTCAAGGTGTTACTACGATACATGTTTAAATAATTTAAATATCTTTCCTACAGAAATGTTTTTATGTTCTGTTTTGGATTATTTCATTGTCATGTATGTCAATAATACTTTTAATGAGAGATGTTTAGATATATATATATATATTATATATACACACACACAAATATTGCATTCGCCCATCACTTGCCTTGCGTGCCAATTAACCAATGGTATTAATTTTGGCACTATTTAAAACCCTGCAAACAATAAGATTTCACGACCTTGAAAATGACTGAACACACAGTCTAAAGCGCTCGATCTGATTTCTGCCCAAATACAATATATATATGTGTGTGTGATATTAAAATTAAGTTTTTAGGCCTATTGATAGAATCAGGAAATTTCTAGTAAGTGGGATCACTTTGTAAACTTCAATTTCGTATATACCTCAAAAAGCAATAGAAATTCAGAATAGTCTGGTGGTGGAATGATTTCTCATTATTACAACACGTTTACACTGATGAAATTTTGAAGAATTTAAGAATTATAAATTATTTTGTTAGGTTTTTATCTTTAACCATTAAAAAAAATTATCCTTTCTGCAAATACTAAGTTTTAATAATATGTAATCTTTATACCAAGAGATTAATTGAGAAATGTTTGTTTTTTCTGAACAATATCATCTAGAAGTCTTTTTTTTTTCTTGGTCTTACCATTACTTTAAATAAGGATTCATAAACAAAAAAATGACCAAAGCATATATTGGCAAAGTAAAAAATAAATAAAAACTTAATTGGACACAACTTCTGAATAATGCATTTTCTCCTACCCATGATATCACAGGTTAGATAAACAGCTAGCATTAAAATAAATTTGGAATGCATTTCTATAATAAAATAAACAGCTAGCACTAAAATAATTTGCAATGTATTTCTATAGTAAAATAAACAATGAATTTCTATACATGCTTTTAGTATTTGCTGTGTCACTACATAATGTAATCATCAGTGTGAATGGAAGTTTTGGTGTATTTGTTTACCAGTTCTTTATGCTTAAAAAAAGGGTTACACATTCGCATAAAAACTGAATTGAAGATTATAACTGTCTAGTTTCAATAGTTGCATGTGTTTATATTAAACAATAAACGTGTATATTTACTGAAATTGAAATATTAAGTATAGACTGAAAATTCATTGTTTAGTGAAGAAAGAAGTTTCTAGTCTCAAACATTGAGTCTTCAAATCACTTAACATGATTTTTTTTTCTGTTCAAAATAACACGTTTCTGGTTCCATGTACAACAAAATCAAAAAGGAATTGAAATTTACTTCTTCAAGCTAGAAGCTTTTAGATTCATGAGGAAGAGAAAGGTGTTTGTGAACACACACACACACTTATCAACCTAAAGTAAAGAGAACTGCTGTAAACAATCATATTAATGGTTGGTAAGGGAAACAGTTTCTGGCCCCACTTGGCAGGGCCGATTTTAACATTGATGGGGCCCTGTGCATAACATTTCTGGGAGGCCCTTCTATTTGTGTTTAGCTAAAAGAATTTTTAAATAAATCAAAACAAAAATGAAATATTCCTAAAATTATGTTGCTTAATTTAACGTAAAGTCTTTTCTATGCATCAATAATCTATGTAACATAATAAATCCTCAAACAAATTGAAACACTGAAAAAAAAGATTTAACGCATTTTGTTGGGGGGGGGGGCTTAAAATCTTGGGGCCCTTTGCAGATGCACTGTTTGCACTGCCTCAAGTACGGCCCTGTCACCTGGGATACTAAAAGGCTTAAAGAAGGTAAGCCACTATCAATTGTACTTGTATGTCAGTTTTTCCAATCTTGTTTTCTTTTTTATTATATGAAAATCAAAACGCAAAACTTTAAAACACAGACTTAAAACAGAAATAAATTAAATAAAAGATACAGAGAAGTCGCTGTTACAGAAGTGGACACTCACCGTGTAAGTCTTTTTCTAGTGAAATGAATTAATTGCAATACTTTCCCAACAGCACGGCTCACGTCACAGGTAACAAAAATCTCCAAGTGCAGCAATACAAAAACAACAACTCAACAAGTGTTACTGATTATATCATCTCCATAAAAATGAATTTTAGAAGTGGAAGAAAATATAAAATCCGGTATGAATTTTCCAGCAAATATCCATTATTCCTTCTTTTTTTTTTTTTTTGGCTTTCGTTTTCTTCAGTTACTTTTTAAAACAAAAGATCTTGTTGAATCTGATTAATCCTGTAAGGCTGTCGGACAAGACAACGCGTATTCCCCCCTTCTCACAGCTGTGTTATGCTACGTTGTCAGTGGTCGAAGTGTTAAGTGTAAGAGTGGGCAACAGTAAGTAAATAAGTAAATAAAAGTAAAAGACGTTGGGTAACGTTGTTTGTTGTTATTGTTGTTGGAGGTTGGTGTAAAGGAAGGGTAGAGATATGGTTGTATTATAGGAGAGAGTGGGTGAGAGAGAGGAGAGAGTGTCGGTAAAGGGGAAGGAGGAAATTAATCGATAACAGGTTTTGAGCCGATATTGATATAGGGGGAGGGGGTCGGAGAGGGTAAAGAGGGAGGGAATGGAAAGAGGGAAAGGAAAGAGGGAAAGGAAAGAGGGAAAGGAGAGGGTAAAGAGGGAGGGAATGGAAAGAGGGAAAGGAAA
>VCCN01005444.1:2068495-2085486 GCA_006491835.1 Architeuthis dux | reverse complement strand
TACAATTTTATTTATTATATATACAATATAGCCTGTCTTGTTCTTATTTGAATAACAAAATTCTCAAGCATTTTAGTTTATGTGTACATGCCAATTTTGAAAAGACAAACAAAAAAGTCTAGAGTGACTTTTGAGACACCATATAATTGTGAATTCCAAGTTACCTGATGCATATAAGTTGTTTATTATTGTTATTTCAATATTAGCATAATTTCATTATTAAACTGATATACCAGAAAATATGCTTTGCACACGATTACACAACCACAGATGTGAAATATTGCTCTTACAGGGACTGCCAAACAATATGCATAACACCTGGCCTCTTATGACACAAGGAAGGTGGTTGGGATTTCAGGTGCTCAGGCAATCACATAGCTTAGTCAGAGGTGGGTTTTTTTTTTATGTCTGTGTATGTAAACATGTAGGTGTAAACATGTGGGTGTGCACAAGTGTATACATGAGCGTGGATAAATATGTATGCTATAGGTGCAATGATTACATATATAGTGACACAGCAAATACTAAAAACATACAGGTCTGGTTAGTCACTCAATAGAAACTGCCATGTGACCAATGTCTTTTAGCAGCATCCCATGTTGGGGGTGATCAATTAAAGAATTGGAAAAAGGGGGTGATCAATGAATAAGTTACTTCTTTCGCCTTTTGTTGAATCACTAGAAAAGACTGAATTTTCAAAAAAATAAACGTTGCCAGATACAAACCAAGTGACCAATTTAGCACAAACTTACATTGTAAATCGAACCTCTCCCCCCTGCAACCCCCCCCCAAAAAAAACCCCATTTTGGTGGGGAATTTTCAAAAATAATAAAAAGTTTCTTCTACACATAATAAGGAGTAAATGTTAAATTTTCAGCCTTCTAGCTCCATTGGTACAGCCTGTATGTGTGACATACATAACCAGCCAGAATCACTTATTGTAAATTGAAACCCCACAAAAAAAACATTTTGGTGGGAAATTTTTAAAAAAAGAAAAGTTTCTTCTACACATAATAAGGAGTAAATGTTTAAATTGTCAGCCTTCTAGCTCCATTGGTATAGCCAGAATCACTTCAAAACTGAAGAAACCTATGTTAACAGTTTTGGTTGATATTTTCTAATAGGTGAATTCATATACAAATCCCCCATAAGTATTGCTTGCTTTTTGTAATTTACTAACAATAAAAACAGAAAGATTATTTTACATTGACATGTTCTTATATCTCAAAAACTAAAAGCATTGTATGAAATTTAAAATATTTTTCAACACCAATGCTCTTACAAAAAGCAAAAACTCTAGCTTATTAGGGTCAATTCTTTGGAACAAGTTCTGCATTTCATTTGGGGGGGGAGGGGGGTCAGCAAAGCAACAGCTAACAAACAAGTCTAGATAATTTGCAATATGAGTCACCGGAAAGGAAATCATTTTAAAAATATTCAAGAAAAGGCACAAACAAAAAGACAATAAAAATCATCCGATGCTCATAAAAAAAATGTTGACAGACGAGTTAGTTAACAAATTTACTGTCGGCTCCCCTTACTCACTACACTGTCATTCTGTGCTGCCACAAACACCCGTAAAATCAGAAATTTCTGTGGTGTAAAAATATCTACAATGGTTCAAAAGGTACAGTTCTGTTTATTCTCTTATGCCTTAGTGGTAAAGTAAAAAAAATTAGGGTTTTATTTTCAGAAGCCCTCACTTTATAGAATTATTTTAAATGGAGTCAGATAAGGTGTAAAGAAGGTGACTGGAAAAAAGAGTCATAGAAAAAACAGTGACAATTTTTTTTTAAAAATATATAAATAAAAAAAAATTCAAGTAAAAAGTACTGTATTTGATGGCATATAAGTCCAAAAAAAAAAAAAAAGTTCAAAACCAGACCTACCAAGTCTCCCGCATTCCACAGTAGACTCCCGCATTTTAAAGCCAAGTGCTGTCGCCCCCGCCCCCCTGAAAAGGAGTTTTAAAAAAACATGGGTGATAAATGAGATGCATTCAGGGAAATGCAGTTTTTTCTCAATATTCCCTGCTGAAATAAGGGGAGGTCTTATACGCCACCAAATAGGGTAATTTATTATGTTAACATTTTCAAAACAGAAACATTTTTTAGAGGTTAGTGGTAAGAAAACATTTCACTTTTCTTCTTTTTTTTTTATTATTCTAATTTCTATCAACCCCCCACCTTATTCAAAAATTGAAAACCAACACCCTATTAAGGAAAAGATAACTGTTTATATTTGAAAATCTCTTATGCAACCAAATGACATGTCACAGTTACAAGAGATTCTAAAGGTTTTTTTTTCTCTGGGAGTTGATAGCTGAGTTGACAGAAAAAAAAAAAAAAAAAATGATTCACAGTTAACTTGCAGATATGACTAAATATCCTTTTCTCCAAGGTAACGTTGCTAAAAACAAGCTCTATATGTAAATGGCATACCTTTCATAATATGGTGTTGGGTTAGGGTTGGACTAAGTCAAGACACCGTTGTTACTTCTGCAGGAAAAACAAAACAAAAAAAACCAGCAACACCAGAAATACAGGTGTCGCAGAGACTTGAGTGCGTAGACCCTCAACAAGAAAGGTGTTTCCTCAAAATTGTAATTACGAAAATGACAACATCTCAACAAGCAGCAGTGAGAGGTGGGAGGATAAGGAAAAGAAAAAGAGACTGGTGGGGGGACCCAATGTGAAATTTTAGTTTGGGGAAAGTTGAGAGTGGATAGGAGATACATTAAGGAGACCGGTCTAAAAGACAAGATAATTTTAAGGGTAATGACACCTTCCTATCTCTCACCCCAATCCAGTCTTTGAGAAATGAAAGCTGCCAAACCAGTTCGAAGGAATCACTACAGGATAATACGTGTGGTAACGATCTCAAGGAACTACACGAAATAAGAAAAATAGAAGATAGACATTTAAAACAATACACAACAGAAAAAAAACAAAACTTTGAGGATAGCATTCTGGTCAGAGCAATGGATTTATGTTAAAGTTTTACAATTCAAGTCCAAGATTTGACTTGGTGTTAAAAATCTAACTTTTACCATGGTCCAACAGGACATTCACATCCTCCTTATGAGACCAGAGTATAAAGGTGTCACCTACATACTCAGCCAGGTGGATGGTCTCAGCATTGTAGTTTTGAGGGCCATTTTCTCAAAGTACTGCATGCATATGTTTGATATCACTGGAGACAACTGTCCCACTTCTTCCTGTCGATATAGTTCTCACAAAAACAGGGATCATTCACTGCCTACAACACTGATTAAAACAGCTATGAAGTGACCCAGACACATACAAACCCAGAGATGGTTAGCATAAACGACATCCTCCTAAGAAACAACTACCCTGCTCACCTACTATCAGCAGCAGCTACCAACAAACCTAAGAACCAAGAAAACACAACAAAACTGACTACATCCATTCTTCCATACATCAAAGGCATGTCGGCGAATATTAAGAGAATGTGGTCCATACAATATCAGGACAGCATTCAAACCGGTCCCACACTACGCAGATACATCACCAAAACAAAATCACCACTCAAAGAAAACATGACCAGAAACAGCATTTATGATGAGATCAAAATAATAGACAGGGATTAGCAAATAAGATGTCTGAAAGAAGCTGCCTACATACTATGCTAGAGACAACCTAATTAGCAGACCGAGTATTGATATGAACAGCTTGTGGAAATCATTAATCAGGAAGATACTCTGTAGGTGTGACCCCAGAAAAAGCATCACCAGATCAAAGGGAAGCAACTCCAAAAACATGGGAGATGCAGAGGTCAGGGCGAGAAAATCCCCAAAACAGAAAGTGATATGCAAAGTAGGTGGAATGAGCATTCATCGCAGGAACTAGTTTCTACATTCCAGAACAAACAATGCTCCGAAGAAGGCAGGAGTGTACACGGCTGAAACGCTGTGAAAAAAAATGAGCAACAAAGACAAGGTAAATAGTCTGACTAAACCACATACAATTATTAAAACATCCTGTCTAACAAAATTCAGACAAGAACAGACAGACAAACCTGGTTGAATACATAACCTCTGTCCAACTGTATTGACAGACATATTAGCCATTGTTACAATGGCTAATATGTTTGTTCATGTCAAGTTCTAAGCAGGGGTTGTACAGATTTTAAAGAGTATTTCCCAATGAATTTTTGAAGGAAAATTTACCTCGATAAAATAAATAAATTATAAGTCAAAAGTCTACAGAATATTTTTAGTTGATGATCCTGAAACGAGAAAATATTTTGGCTCCATTGAAGCATTTAGCAAATTAAGTCGTGTTTCTGCCAAGAGAGCTAATTATTAGATGTATTCCAGAGCATATGATGCCAAGTATGGTTTAAAAAAATAAAAGAAACAGGTCTAGTTTGTCACCCAATAGAAACTACCATATGACTAACATCTTTTGGCAACGTGCCGTGTTGGGAGTGATCAATTTAAAAATTAGAAAAAGAGGTTATCAATTGATAAACTACTTCTCTTGCCTTTTATTGGGTGGTGATCACAAAATTTTTTTAAAGAACACGTGAACACTGCCAGCCATGAATGCTGCCAGACACAAACTAAGGGACCAATTTAGCATAAACTTAAATTGTAAATTGACCCCCACCCCATAAAAAACGAAGATTTTTCTAGATATAATAAGGAGTAGATGTTTAAATTTTCAGCCTTCTAGCTCCATTTGTGCAGCCTGTACACATGACAGACATAGATAGACAGCAAGTGAGACCTACTTGAAAACTGAAGAAACAGAACTATGGTGACAGTTTTGGTTGACGGTTTCTAAAAATATTCATAGTTATTTTATTTTTACTGCCATAATTTCAAGTTGTTTGTCACTGGCCATTAAAGCTTTTCTAATGCACTGTAGCATTTATGTACAGGAGAGTTAATAATGTTAGTTGATTAGTCTACTTGCTAATAGACATGGATTACCTGCTCACCGGAAGAGCTATTATCTTGTCTGAGAGAAGATGTCGTTTCTCTCTTGGAATAATGTACCTGCCATCACCAAATAGTAATTCACTAACTTTTGTTAAAACTGTTGGGAATTTTTAGTATTCTCAAAATTTTTTATAAAATACTTTTTATGCGGTGAGGTGTCCGCCTGTTATTGGTTTTATCAGGTCTTCGCTCGTCTTGGAGGTGTGTATAAATTTTACTTCTCAAAGGAAGACACTGATTCAAAGTTCTTTACTTCTTGAGAGAAGTCACTGTTTGAAAATCTTTTCAATGGTGGTTTTAGAAATAAAATATTAGAAGTGTAGGGCTTTGTCTGTAAGCATGTGAAATGTATTTTTTTAAATGTGAGTCCAGAATTATAACGGCTAACGCTTTATGTCTAGCGAAAGATCCTATTGGTAACAAACTTTATCTGGAACAGACGAAGGAAAGGGAGTCTTCGAATTTATACAGATTCCTTTGCCCCCTTTTTTTTTACATTATTGGCAGGCAAAAAGTGCGCCTTTTTTTCGACAATGGGGGCCCGAGACTGCTGCAAAACTGGCGGAAGGGCCAACATTGAACATGGGCCGGTAAAACACAGTAAGCTGCAAATCAATCAATCAATCAATCAATCAACAATATGAAAGCCGACAGATTCATTTACAGTAAACAATAACTAAACTATTAATCCTAGCACAAACGATTCTTAAAACATAATTAGTTCTTATAAAACATAGATAAAATTCAGTGAATCCTAGTAGATATTCTATTCATAGATCATTCCAATTTTTAATTCATCTCTCAACTGCTACCTTCAGGGCTGTCTTATCACACGGGCACTCTTGGCAGCCATGATTTTAGGGGCCCCAAAAGTCAGTTTGAAAAATAAAAATTATGGTTCATATTATTAAATAGCAGACATAGAGAACCTTTTCTAAACCTATGTTTACACTGTTTAAATCAGTTCTTGACACTTTATTGAATCCAGGCTTTAAGTCGACACTATGGCCCAAATCCAGTACATTGCTTTCAAACTGATTTCATTAAATAGATTTTAAGTAGAAACGGAGAGCTCACGTAGATGCATTGCGAATTTTGAAAGTTGAGTATAAGGATTGGCAGGGTGAAAAAAAAAGGACAACATCATTTTGTGATATCCTCTGTGAAGGTATTTAAAAACTAGAAAGCACTCAGACAGCGCATACCTCTGACAATCTCACTAAAACATTAAACTAAAACCATTGTCATTAAAACAGTGAAAATGCAGGAGAGCTATTTGTAAAAACTTCCTGGATTTGCCCCAAAATTTAATCAGCCCTTCCTTACCCCATGGCCTACCCTTCCACAAAATTGCATTGAATTTTATTGAGAACTTTTGGAGATATTGGGTGGACAACCATGAGTGAATACTTATACCTCTTCCAAATTCATTGGCAAAGGTAAAAAAGGCTAGGATTTACTTTGTGAGGGGAATCACTTCTCCATTGAGACATCCTTCATGTAAACTCAGGGAAATTAAACATTTAATTAATCATTCATCATTACTAGCGACTAGCACCTAAAAAGACAACAATAATCACCTTAACCTTGACCATGGCCAAATAAATGGGTTGCCAGGCCATGGCTGAGAGGCCTAGATAATAAATAGTTAACAAGCAAAGATCATTTGTTCATTCACTACTGCTAAACAAGATAGAATTGGTTTGTTTTAAAACAATAAATTCAGTATCATTCAATTATGCAAAAAAAACATTCTTGTATAAAGAATCAAAATGGTGTCCCACCCACCAAACTTGTGTCTTAAGTTATTTTTAGCATCACAACATTTTGGCTGGCTAATTCTCAAGTACATCTTGACTGTTATCTGAGCTTTTGCAATACACAAGAAGTGTTTGTGTATGAGAGTAGGCAAAACAAATGGCCCTTGCCACACCCATTTTAAAGCCAAGTAAAGAAAGTCGATGCATGGTGCATTTAACGGCTTATAAAATGCATAGATTAACATACACCTATAGTAAAATCTACCTTCATTGTTATCTACTAATATAAAGAACAGTGTGATTTTTTTCTGTTTCTCTGTCCATAACAATGGACTACTTCCACTCAAAGGTAACAATTTTACTGATAAAAATATCTCCTATCCGCCATTTAAATTAAGTAGTTTCTTTTCTAAAAAAAAAAAAAAAAAAAAAAAAAATAACTCATTTATATTCAAATATCTGTTAATTCACAGGGATAAACTAGTCTTTAATGATTACTAGCTATGAACAAAAATGAAATGGTAGACAATGCAGTACACACATATTTGAGTGGAAAAAATAAACAAGATTAAAATCCACGACAACTGCACCGTGCAAAAGAAAAGAAGAAAAAAAAGGCATGTTGTCATTTGCAGCTCCCATAATTTGAAATAGCGGTCAATTTACATGAACAAAAAACAAAAAAAATATATTAAAAATACAGCCGGTAAATATTTTTTCATCATTTCACTATATTTACTTATTCATCCTTGTTATAATATTTTTATATAAGTTTCAGTCGAACCACAACATAAAAAGAATAAAAAATATACATTTAAAAAATATCAGAATAAAATCAATAAAAATGATGAAAAATCTTTTTAAAGAATAATATTAAGTGAAAAAAAAAAAAAATTTTCACAGATCAAAAGCATGAATTATAATTAAAAAAAAAAAAAAAAAAAAAAAAAAAAAAAACTATTTTACTTTATTTTCTTATTTTTTGAATCCCAAAGTAAGAGATCCATTCCAGCAGTTCCTATGTTCTAACATAATTAGTATTTCGATGGATATATCTGTAAAATGTGTGAAAATCAACGAAAGCATGATTATATAAAATAGATAAATCATCAAATTAATAAAAGGTGGGGTAGGAACCATATGAAAAAAATGATTCTTTGAAATTTGGTGGGGTTTCTCATATGAAAAAAAATTATTCTTCTCCGAAATTTGGAATGGAAAATTATTTATTTTAAAATTTCGTCCTTTAATAAATAAATATCGAAAATTTTATTAAAATCAAATAATATGGTGATTTTTGCCAGATTTAAAAAGATTTCTCACAATGTCGATTTCATGCTGAAATTTTCATCCATTCTGTTCATACTTAATGATTACTAAGAAAATACCTGTAACTGTTCTTTCTCTCTTATTAACAACTAGTTACTCCTTGCTGTCAAAAAAATGACAGCAATATTTAAATAATTTTGCAATTGCATTGTACTTATAAAATATCAAAAACATTATGTTGCTCAGCATTTTCTTGTTTACGTTCAATATTTCCTGAATATTAAACTAGAGGTAAAATTAAGTAAAGATAAAATTTATCAAATTTAACATAATGTAAAATTCTATTTCTTCTAAGTTGTGTGACAGATGACAAATGCACATTGCTAATTATTATATGCGTACATTGAACTAAACTTTTTCCTTAATGCAAGCCAACGTTCAAGGAAGTAGACTTGTGTGAACAGAGACTCCTAATAACATTATTTTTCTCTTTCACTTCACCTGAACAACTTATCTGAAGTTGGAATAATTCATTTTGTATTAGTTAATAGGCCAATTTATGCACCTAATTATAAATAGAGAAAAGGAATGTAAACTAATATTTTAATACGAATACTAAACACTGATCAACAAAAACATGGAGAAAATAGATAGGTACAATCAATCAGGCCTGTGAAAAGCTTGCGATAGGCCCAGGTCAGATGAGAAATGTAGGTCCCATTCCAAACTTCTCAAAGTGTTTTTGTAATCATCATCATCATCATCATCAGCCATTATAAGTCCACTGCTGGACAAAGGCCTTTCCCATCTCCTTCCATGACAACCTATCTTGTGCTGACCTCTGCCAAGTCTTACTGGCAAACTTTTCTATCTCGTCCCTCCATCTTGTATCTGGTCTTTTTCTACTTTGTTTACTGTCCCATGGGCACCAGTCGGTTAGTTTTTCCCCCCCATCTATTGTCATGTCTTCTTGCTAGGTGGCCAGCCCATCTCTACTTTTGCTGCTTAATTAGTTGTATAATATCTTTCACTAATCAGTGCTAAATACATATGATTTATGTATCGTAGTGGCGGTGCTAGGCCTGATTGCGCCTCCTGCAAATTGTTAAATTTGCACCCCTCACAAAAGTAAGGTAGGTCCGATTGCACCCCCAGATCTTCACCTCTGTGTATAGTTATATACATGTAGTGTACATGACCTACTTGTAAGTAATAGAACAGAATAAAGAACTAGGATGATTTATAAAAAAGGTAATGGCAAGCAATTTTAATGCAAGATATATAAGACAATAGTGTACAGTACTGTAATAAAAAGCAGTAAATACAATAGTATTTGACTCTACCAGGGGGAATGGGCCCCCTCAACATTGTAGGCTCATGCCAACTGGCCCACCCCTCTGTTTTGGCCTAGGTCCAATTAGCTTAGTAGAGCCCATTGATAATGGTATCTATGTTTTAATATTACTGCGTGACTTGAAGATTGCATTATTCTTTATTCACACACGTTTTTCTCAGCTCTTGGTGTGAAAACAGGAAAGAATGAAAATTTAGTCCAGTGGTTAATAAAATACAAAGGAGAATGTTTTCTGTAGTTTTGAGAAGGGTCATTAACATTCAAATAGACCTTCGGACGATTGACTTCCTTCTTCTTGTTTGTGTTGTTAACATGACGTTTCGGCCGATGCATTCTTCAGGTGTAAAATCCGTGTGTGATGGGGTAAACAGAAGTTTTTTAATTTCGAAGGGGGTAACCCTTATAACATAGGACGCAGGTGTTTCTTTGTCTTGTCGGGTTTGGGACTGTTAAGCAGTGGAAGCCATATCAGGTTGAACTCTGCACTTATCTGACTAATGCATTTAGTCGACATGTTGATATAAGCTGCCTTCGAAATTAAAAAACTTCTGTTTACCCCCATCACACTCAGATTTTACACCTAAAAAAAGGTTGAAGAATGGATTGGCTGAAACGTTGTGTTAACAACACAAACAACATGGAGTTCAATTATCCGAAAAACTATTTGAAAGGAAAATGTGGTGAGCAATAAAAGTATTTTTTTTAAATACTGGACAATTATCAGTTTATGCAGTGGTATTTGTTGTTGATATATATTAGTGAAAAAATAAAGACATTTTAAACATTTTATTTTAGTGTGAAAAAAAAGTATAGTATTTGTATATACAAGCATGTAGCAGAGTTGTCCCCCATGATTAAGGGTTGGTTCCCTGACGCCACACATGGCCAATGAGTGGCCAGCAATTAATCACGTGACAGGCGCAAGATTTAAATCCGCTCCTTTTTTCTCCAATCTTCGCAACGAAGGGACGTGTTTTTCACGGTCCTGTCCCAACCTGAATTCTGCCCATCTGACACATGTGGGACGGGCAGAGGACAAAGTAGGCAATACCATTTACACGCATTTTTGCTATATCTTAATACACAAAACCCAATGCCATTTACACGCATTTTTGCTATATCTTAATACACAAAACAAATCTTTTACACACTCAGACAATGGACTTTTAAATACACACACACGCACAAACTAGATATAAACCCATAAATAAATAAAAATGCTTGTGTCCTTCAAAATTTTTGTCTTTCGTCCGTCTCTCGTTAATTCCTCTTCAGCCATTGATCGCTAAGAAAATGGAGTCAAATTCAACCCACCTTTTATCACCAGTATTATGGAGAAACCTCAAGCATTCACGCCGGCGCGCCACAAAATAATTACCCTCCACAAGAAGGCCCAATTCTCAAACAATAGATTCGGCTTCTTCTTCACAACAAATTCCGGGCGCCGGCAACTAGAAGGACCCTCCATAAGCACACATTATAACAATCATATTTACACAATGTCTAAGGCCTTAAACCTTTTGCGGTGGTGTAATAAACATCATAATTCTTCTTAAAATCATTTACAGCTATTGATTGAAATAGATTACCGGAATATATAGTGCTAAGTCCTACCACTTTATTGCTAAAAAAGAATTTTCTGATATTCAATCTACTTCTATTTGCTTCTACCATATATGTGTGGCCTCTCAGTCCCTTGTACCCACTTCTAGTAAAAAATACATTGGGGTTTACTACTTCTAAACCGCATATAATCTTAAACATTTCTATTATTTCTCCCCGATCCCTCCTATTTTCTAACGATGTTAACCCTAACACTTTTAGCCTATCCTCATAACTCATACTTTTAATTCTGGTACTAACTTAGTTGCTCGTCTCAGGACTTTTTCTAAAAGATTTACATCTCTCTTCAAGTACGGTGACCAGACCTGTGCACATCACTCGAGATAAGTCTTATATAGTAAGTATAAGGAACAAGTCCTTGTCTCTCTATAAAAAGGTATGCTTAATCAGTCCTAGCACTCTGACTGGTAATGTGATTGTAAGTTGTATCTCACTTACAAACCAAGTATACAATTACAATCAGTTCTATCATTCGACTAGCCACTATATAAAAAAATATAAACTAAGTTAAAGTCTTTTCTTTAAATAACCAAAGGTATTTTTCTCAAATAGGCAATATTATAATTGAGTACCCATGTACCCCACAACATGGAGATGGGTGGTTCAACTTGCCCAAGGATGACCTATAACTATGAAAAGTAGGATTTCATCATTCTTTTGCCACTCCTAATGTACATACAGAAACACGCATTCATCCACACAATTCTGACTCACACCTCTATAATTATTCAGGACTAGAATGGGTTAATGGAATTTTTTAAAATCATTAAATAGAAGTCGATGAAACAATAACTACCTCTGTCCCAAAATACTTACTTTGCAACTTAGGACATATCAAGAACAGCTTAACTGGGGTTTGGGGAGTTGTTTTATAAAAAACAGTGGGTTCCAAGAAATTCCCTTGGATATGAAATGAAAGGTACCAGGTTACCAGTCAGACATATACAGACTTATGATTATTTCAACATTAGGAGATGTTTATAGCAATTCCAGTATTATGACAGTTTATATAATTTGTCCAAGGTGTTTGCAGGTATTATGCATACTTAGAGCTAGAGATTTGGGGGTCCAGGGGGCTTGGCTCCTTGAGGGCACCCCTCCAAGTACACATTTGATTGGGGAATTTGATCAAACTTTTGCGATTCAATATATACATGTCCAACAGGGCTACTTCAAAGGAGATGGTGGAGATCAAATTTCTGGGTACCAAAAGGAAAGAAAAGAAAAAGATGAAAGAAAACGAAAAGAAAAAAGGAAAGAAAACGAAAAGGAAAGAAAACGAAAAGGAAAGAAAACGAAAAGAAAAAAGGAAAGAAGACGAAAAGGAAAGAAGACGAAAAGAAAAGAAAACGAAAAAGGAAAGAAAACGAAAAAGGAAAGAAAAGAGGAAAGAAAAGAGGAAAGAAAAGAGGAAAGAAAAAAGGAAAGAAAAAAGGAAAGAAAAAAGAAAACGAAAAGAAAAAACAAGAGAAAAAAAAGAAAACAAAAAAATGAAAAAAAAAAAAAAAAAAGAAAAGAGGAAAGTACAGGTAAAAAAGAAAGGAATTAAGAAAAAAAAGAGAAAAAGAAAAAAAATGCACATATTTAACAAAACCACATTTTCACTTCTTCAAACCTGTCAGGTGATCATGCATCCTTATCTGTTTGCACAAATTGAATCTTTTGACTCTAGGTGTGCCAGATGGATAAGCAGTATTTTCTTTCTTATTCAGATCGTAGATGTAATTTCATATGTATTGTATTTATTATTGTAGTTTTCAATAAATGTTTTCTAACTTAAACAAGGCAGGCATTAAAAAATGATCTGGACATTCAAACAGAGGAACACCTTGTTGTGCTGCCAAAGTAATTATCTCTTCTCTACCTATATCTGCGCTTCGAGACCACCATGGCCTCGAGGTTCGGAGAGACACGGCCCTTTGGGGGTCCTTGTGGCATGCTCAGTTATCTTCGGATGCCTGGGAGAAGTTGCGCAGGACATCTTGGCTAGCTGGTCGAGAGGCGATCACCATTAGCACACTCGGGATCTGTCCTGAAGAGCTTTTGGATATCCCCGCCCTTTCCCCACCCCTACTGCGTGCAGGACCTTACCCTAAAAAAGACTTCATGTCAAATTTGCCGTCATGGGGAGGCGAATAAAAAAAAATCTACCTATTAGAAACCATCAACCAAAACTGTCAACATAGGTTTCTTCAGTTTTCAAGTTGGTCTGGCTGGCTGGGTTTGTATGCATAACACGTACAGGCCACATCAATAGAATTAGAGGGCTGAAAATTTAAACATTTACTCCTTATTACGTCTAGAAAAAAAACGTTTTTTGAAAATTCCTCCCCTAAATAGGTTTTTCGTGGGGGTTCAATTTGCAATGTAAGTTTATGCTAAATTGATCCCTTAGTTTGTGTCTGGCAGCATTCATGCTTGTTTTTTGAAAATTCAAACTTTTTAGTGATCACTGCCCAACAAAAGGTGAGAGAAGTAACTTATTCATTGATCACCCCTTTTTCTGATTTTTTAATTGATCACCCCCAACATTGCATGCTGCCAAAAGACATTAGTCACATGACTGTTTCTATCAATATCTATTATATTATTCTACTTGTTCCTACCTGCAGTCAAATGTTACGTTTTCAGTTATAATACTAGGGTAAGTTTAGGTAATTTGATCAGAGAGCAGGAAGAGAAAAGGCAGAAAAGAATGTTAGGTAGTTTAATAAAAGGGTAAGAAGAGAGAGGGCAGAAAAGAAAGGTAGTTTAATAAGAAGGTAGGAAGAGAGAAGACAGAAAACAAGGAGAGAATGAGAAGATACAGTTGTCAACACGTGTGGAATTTCCACAGGTTAGCTAGTACAAAATTATTTACAGAATATTTAAAAAAATATTTTCTATAGTTTTGAGAAGGATTATTACCATTAAAATAGTTCTTCGGACGATTGAACTCCTTGTTGTTAACACAACGTTTCGGCAGAACATTCTTCGGCCTTCAGGTGTTTACCCCATCACATTCAGCTATCACACCTGGCGAAGAATGGATCGGCCGAAACATTGTGTTAACAACACAAACAACAAGAAGGAGTTCAATCGTCTGAAGATCTATTTGAATTTCTTTTTTATTGACATATACAAAATCATCGAGGTGCAGGTGGCCTAATGGTTGATTGCACAAAGAATGATGCTGGGACAGTTTGAGTTCACTTTGCACTAATACACTTGGGAAAAGGCATGGATCAACAGCTATAGATAAATAGCAGGGCAGTCAGAACCCTTTAGCTCTCCCTGTAAGGCAGTCTATCTGAATTCTGTTATTTATTTTTATTTTTACGCCATTTCTATTTTCTTAAAAAAATGTAAATTTAAAAAATAAATTAATCTTGCTTTAATAAAAGAAATCGGAAGTAATGGTTTGTACTTTCAGAAATGTTGCCACTCGATCTTAAAAATTTCACAAATTTAAAAAAGAAAAAACAGTTACCTGGTTTTCTATGGTAAATAGTACACTCTGAAAAAAGTGACCAATCAACGTTCAGTAAGACCGACTTTCAGTAAGACCGACTTTCAGTAAGATGAATGCCACCCTGTGTGACTGACAGACATGAATGAATACATATACCTCTCCCAACTTCATTGGCAGAGGTAAATAAGAAAATTCAAACCTGTTTGACTGTCTGCTTACAAAGGTGATATGGCAGAATAAAAGAAACAATTAATGAGTGTCATTTTTACTAAGTGAAACTCAGTTTAAAAGAAAAAACTATCAGAAGAAAGCAGGATCATATGTGGATTCAGAAAGTGAATACTAACGGAAAGTCAAAATAAAGTGAAGTGAGGGAGAGGTACATTCATTCAAATTATACACAATATTTACACATCAACTCCTAAACAAATACAAAATTCATAAAAAACAAACATATTCAAATGTACATAAATACGAACTGCATCTACAATTTAGCACAATTCACAGATTTCAATAGGAGAGTAAATTTAGAAGTCCTAATGAAAATAGACATATTATGAACGGGCCCGTGCAAAGTTGGTAATAGGACCAGGCTAGATGGGAAACCTCTCATTAAATAGTTTTATAAATAAATAAAAAAGATCCACTTCTGCTATGGGTGTGCTAGATGGTTATACAGCATTATCTTTCTTGCTTATTCATATTCTGTCATGTAGATGGAATTTCAGATGAATTTTTCAAATAAAACAATTAAAATTTTAAATTCTAGCTTAAACTATGCAGCCACTGAAAAATGATCCAGAAATTTAAGACTTAGGTATATGATTTTAGTCAGTATTGCCAATTTAGATCTCCCCACCCCCCTCAATTTTTTGAATTTTTGAAGTCACTCCCAAATTCAAAATTTTTTTTTAAAACCCACCTAATTGGCAACACTGGAAAAATTAAATTTTTAAAAATGAAAAAAATGAAAAAAAACATCTAAATTGTCAATGCCGATTTTAGTTCTTCAAACATATTGACATTTTTAGATTTAATAAGAGTAGTTTTCTTTAACCATTAAATAGAAATTAACACGTTTTTTTACTTTTTTTATATCCCTTTTAAAAATTCAGGCATTAAGCACCACTAGGCATTAGGTTAGTCTTGAAAGGGTGAAATAAAGTGAAGTGAGAGAGAGGTACATTCATCTTTTTAATAGGATAGAGTAAATTCAGAAGTCATAATGAAAATAGACATATTATGAACTTTCCATGGTCCAGGTCAGATGAGAATTTCAAACTGCTCATTAAATTATTTTCTATAGTTTTGAAACTATTCAAATAGTTCTTCAGACGATTAAACTCCTTCTTATTGTTAACACAACAAGATAAAGAAACACCCAAATCCTACATTATAAGGGTTACCTCATTTGAAATTAAAAACTTCTGTTTACCCATTCACATTCGGATATTACACCTGAGGAATGCTGAAGAATGGATCAGCCGAAACATTGTGTTAACAACAAACACCAAGAAGGAGTTCAATCGTCCGAAGAACTATTTGAATGCTCATTAAGTATTTTTATAATCAGTGCTAAATACATATGATTTATGTATGGGTATATACGTGTATATGATGTACATATAAGTAACAGAACAGAATAAAAGATCTCGAATGATTTACAAAAAAAGGTAATGGCAAGCAATTTTATTCAAAATGTATATAAGAATAAGAAGTGGTAAATACAATAGTATTTGCCTCTACCAGGGGGATTTTGCACTAGTTTTACTGGCAAAAAGCTCTAGAAACGTGCTAAATTTTTTTAAATTGCCCAAAATGGCCCAAAATGGCCCAAAATGGCCCAAAATGGCCCAAAATGGCCCAAAATGGCCAAAAACCACCAAAAAGACGCCAGTAAATGGTCAAAAAGAGCCAGAATATGGTAAAAAAGAGCCAGAAGATAGCCAAAACGGCCAAAATGTTTTAGCCAAAAACGTGCTAATTTAGCGCTTTTTGCAATGCCAAACCAAGAAATGTTCTAAATCTAGCGTGAAAAATGCTAAATTGGCAATACTGGGAATCGGCCTTCTCAAAATTGCACGTTCTTGCTTAATTATGAAAAACAAAAAAACAAAAAAAGATCCTACTCTAGGTCCTGGAATCATGACATCACAGTTACCAGGATAGTTTCTCTATCACTTGGGACATGCCAAAGCAGGGCAGGTCAAACTGCTAAAGAGACATCATTAACCAGGCCAGGGTAGAGGCAGGGTGGCTAGGTACAACACAGGGTGGAGACCTCAAATTCCTTACAAGTAGTTCAGTAAATCTTAGTTAGACACACCAAGTGCCAATTGGCCAAAAACCTTATGACTTTGTTGTTGCTAAATGTCATTTAATGGCCCCACCTCATAAATGATGATTAGCTGCCTTAACAACAATCAAGTAGCATCAAGTATTTGCATCCCCTACAGACAATTTTACATTTAGATAATGTATAAATATATACGTGTGTGTGCATGTATGTAATGCATAAATATATTGGTATTTGTGTATGTGTATGTATGTAATGCATAAATATATTTG
>VCCN01005444.1:1951135-1962756 GCA_006491835.1 Architeuthis dux | reverse complement strand
AAATTTGGCCCTAATTCCAACTCATTCAAACACACATACATTGATACCCACTGAGAGGCAAAATGACACGCTTGGTAGACAGAGAGAGAAAATGTGGTTTCAAATCCAGCTGAAGACAGAAACAAGTAAAATTGCCTGCCTCTTTTGATGAAAAGGGTGAGGCATCAGTTAGCAATTTAAGCCTGTAAAAGACAAAAACAAAATGCGGTACAAGTTAAGTGGTGAGGTTGGTCCCTAAAAAGAAGTGCAGTCCTTTCTACATAGCTAGTATTATTGCTTTATTTTTGCATCTCATACACGAACATTCCTGTTGTACTACTTTAGGGTTAGGGGTAGGTAATTCAAGACCACAGTCATCGGAGTATCATGTGAAAATAAAGCAATACTACTATCTCGGTAGGAAGGACCGAACAACTTGTACCAAAAATGCCTCTGGAACATTCCTTATGTGCTAATGCATTGTGAAGTGTGAACAAATTTTATGAAGCTACCAAAATGCTTCTATTTCATAGAAGTGATTGCCATTGACTCAAGACCCCAAAAGCTATTAAGGAAAGGTTTTGTAATTATAATTTTCAAAATTCCTAATTCTTATAGCACATAAACTAGTTATGGTTTTTACTAGGCTCCTAAATAAATTAAAATAATTACTATAATATAAATGGTAAATTTCCAGACTAAGGCACTCATACTTTCTGGATATAAAATAGCCTCAATTAGATGGGAAAAAAATTAATTTTCTGTTGTCCTTGATTGTAGAAATAAAATAAACATCTTGGATTAGTAACAGTGAGCGAGAAATGACAGGTATTTTTATGGAAAAATCATAAAGAATTGTCTGGACCCTAGAAAAAGGGTTGTTCCCGAAGACATCCTGCCCCACCAACACACACTTTGGCGTTATGTAACCTTGAAGCAGCCATAAATCACCATAAAAATGGAAATTTTATTGTTAGCCATAGAACTGCAATGACTGAAATCCCTGCCATCCGCAGTTAATAGGATAATATCTAACCGAGTGTACAATGAAAAACTGTTTCTATACCTTTTCCCAAGCAAGTTGAAAATTGGAGCAAGTCAATCAAAAACTATGACATGCAAATTAAAGACTACTACAAGCAAATTAAAAACTAAACCGAGCAAATTAAAAGATACAGCGAGCAAATTAAAAGATACAGCGAGCAAATTAAAAGATACAGCGAGCAAATTAAAAGATACAGCAAGTCAGCATTTTGATTCTTTTTTGGCAAGAAAAAAATGCAATTTAATTTTTTTGGTTGTATTTCGAAATTATGGGTGTTAGTTTTTGGTGGGAACTAACAAGTTTCAACTAATTTAACTCAAAACATTACCATTTGCAGCGATTAAAGCAGTATCAGTAATTATTTGAGTATTTATGTTCATCGATTCAGTTTTCTTGCCGTTGTTTTTAATTTGCTCTCTTTATTTTTAAAATTTATTTTGCTCACAGTATTTTGTAAATTGCTCGCTTTATTTTTTTTATTTTGCTCACAGTATTTTGTAAATTGTTCGCTGTATTTTTTTTATTTTGCTCACAGTATTTTGTAAATTGTTCGCTTTATTTTTTTTATTTTGCTCACAGTATTTTGTAAATTGCTCGCTTTATTTTTTTATTTTGCTCACAGTATTTTGTAAATAGCTCACCTTAGTTTTAATTTGATTACTGTATTTTTTAAAAATTTGGCTTTAATTTGCTTGCTCTAATTTTTAATTTGCTTGAGAAAAAGTATAGTAGCAGTATACCCCATCCCCACATTCATGGAAATAAATGCCACTCTTTTATCCACCGCAACATGAAAGCTATTTTGAGTCTTTTGAAGTAAGCTGAACATTAACAGTCAATTTGTTGTTATCTGAAAACATGCAAATTAATGAGACATTTTTCTCAGCATATTTTCTACAATTCCTTGGAAAATAATGCACAATTTATCCGTGTTTGCATAATAATACTCATGTCTCTGCATTATTTGGCTTAAATCTTGTTCCAGATACACAATCACTGTGTTACCAGGTATGGTTTGTTATTTATAGCCAAAATTATCTTTAGAAATGGCTAAAATTTTATATATATTAGATGTTACATATCTATACATATAAAGACCACAGTTATCAAGTTTGTTTGTCTGTTCATGTCATGATAAAGGCCTAAGTTTTACTCTCTTCGTCTCTTTAAAGCTGATTAAAGAAAGGAAGACTTATGTGACTGAATGTTACCAGCAGCTACAGTGTGACTGACTGGTGTGTGTAAGTTTTGCAGTAAAACACAAGTCTCTCTTTAAAGCTGATTAAAGAGGGGGAGATAGGGAGACGTATGTGACTGAAAACGATGTTTAAAAATAGAAATAAGATATTAATTTATCCATAGAAAATCCCGCCATTTTTTACAGGTACTATGTTAATATATATATATGTTTGTGTGTGTGTACTCAGTTAAAGCCCATTTATCAATTAAAATAACTATATACTAAGACCCCCAGAATAAATTATTAATAAAAATTGAACATTTACCTTTATTAAACTTACTGATTTAATCTGTTATCGTAGATTTGTATTGGCTAAATTGGGAAAAAAAAGCCATATCTAGCCAAAAAATGGCTAATTTGGCAACCCATCACAATCATGCAGGCGACAACGGAAAAAACAAAGCTAAAGATGTTCAGAAGAGAACCGGTCATTTCGATTGTCACAATATTTATTCACCTTCCCACCAAAGTGGAATGCGACACAAGGTCTCTTTTTTATTGTGGGAACTCCGCACATGCGTGGGGAAAAGGGCAAAAATTGTCAGCTCCCCTCGGACTTGCATTTTGGCATGCCACAGGCCTCAGGGAATAGCCCGATCCCTACCACTCTTGGTGTAATGGGGGAGAAGTTGCCTGGGAGAACAGGACCCCCTGGAACTCGATGATAAAGTGTAGATCCTTGGCAATGAATGACCAAAGATAGAGATCGCAAACGAATTGCGATCTTGCCCCCATCATTTCCATTATCACTGTATTATGATTATGATTGACTCCTGTCAAGGTTGACAATGAGGGTAACAGCCTTTTACACCTGCTGCCTGGACATGTTAGTTATGAGAGAGTGGTTTGCCAAAGATCTCACTCACCATCTCTTATCTGTCAAGATAAATGGCAATGGGACATAGCACAGGTAGATGCGGATTCAAGCCTTTCCCAAAGGCATTGGTGTGAAGTGAACGTAAGTAGTGGTAGTGTATTATATTGTGCCATTGAAACACTGGAATATACTCCTATAAAGGTCTAGTGTTATCCCATAGATCCTTACTGGTTGCTCTACAACTGCAGCCTTGTGACAGACAAAGCTAAATCAAGAAGAGGAAAATAGGGTTCACTTTAACATCCTCACCCCTAGAGTGGCCATTTGAACATCTCCCCATTGTTATCAATCAAACCCCCCCCCCACAAAGCAGTTTAAGGGGGAGGATGTTTAATTGTAAACCATCGTAATTTCAAGGGAGTTACGGAAACTACCAAAGACATATGAATTAATGTATTTTATTGACAAAGTTAAACATATTGTTCACTCATATGAAGGCATTCGTTTTTAAATGCTTTGTTTTATTGACAAAATTAAAGATATTGTTCATTCATATGAATGCATTCATTTTTAAATGATTTCATTGACAAAGTTAAAGATTTTGTTCACTCACATGAATGCTTTCTTTTTATTGACAAAGTTAAAGATATAGTTCACTCATATAAATACATAAATCTAAACACTATCCGACAGTAAAATGGGTCGTGCCACACACTCGCGAGTCTATATTTGATGGCATATAAGACCCTTCTCTTATTTCAGCTGGAAATATTAAGAAAAAAAAATGCATTTTCCTGAATTCCTTTCATTTATCACCCAGTTTTCAACTCCAAGTTCTTTCTGATGTGTGACAAGACTACAAAGGTTACGTTAACCTTTTAAGCCATTTCAGGGTGTTAGCCAGCTTCCTCACTAGCCTTTTAATGGCTAATTCTCAATAGAAACCTAATTCCAATTTTCCATTTAGCTGAATGTGTTTGACCATTTTTTGGCCATTTTTGGCTTTTTTAAACATGCAAATACAAAAATGCAGGCCTTGGAAAAATTCCCAATCCTATAAAAATGTTGGGGAAAATCAAATTCCTGGTAACACCCTGCTTACATACCGTCAAATATGGTATGTAATTGGAGAAAGTATTGATAGCAACTCCCAATATAAAGATCTTTATTTAAAAACAAAGTATCATTTACAAAAAAAGCAGCTAAAATGTTGTTAAACATTCTACCCAAAAGTTAGAAACTTCAGAAGTAGTGAGTTCTTTTTAACAGCCACTCATATAACATTTATGTCATCAACCAGTTGATTTCACATTGTTTTTAGGATTATTTCTTTCATGTTTGAGAAACATAACCACTATCAAAATCACGATAAGGGAATAAAAAAAAACTACAAGATATAACCAGTTTTTCATCTTTTTCTGAAAAAATGTGTTCTATATGGTTGATTCCCACAAGTGTTCACAGAGTGAGTGAATAAGGGGAGGCAACATAATAAATACACAACATCAAAGCAACAGGAAAATAGGTGGGGCATCAGGTGGCACTGCCCATCACCTTCGTAAATAGTGACGGATTATTGACCACCCGGGCCCTTAGGCTGAGCTTTGGTAAGGCTACCCCTGACCTAACAATAATAACCGTGTCATGGTAAACAAACAGTAACACTATCTTGTGGCTACAGTACAAAGTCCTAAAAGCATTACCTACTTCTAAATGTTTGTATATCTGAAGACTAATTTAGTAAACAAAATAGTATTTGTCAATTCCAGATATGGAAAACAAAAAGATCAAAAGGACTGAAATTTTCGGTACAACTTAGTGAAGGCGGTCCTGATTGGACGGCACGCAGACGTGCAATCTGTCGAAAATTTATTAAGTGAAGCAGCAAAAAACAATATAATTTATGTATTTACTTTCTATAGTTTTGAGAAGGGTCATTAATATTGAAATGGTTCTTCGGACGATTGAACTCCTTGTTATTTGTGTTGTAAACACGACGTTTCGGTAAAATCCGAGTGTGATGGGTTAAACAGAAATTATGTTTAAAGGGGGCGGGGCGGGGTAGCCCCTATAGCGCATGGCCCTGGTGTTTGTGTCTTTGTCCTGTCCCGAAGGCCGAAGAATGGATCAGCCGAAACGTCGTGTTTGCAACACAAATAACAAGGAGTTCAATCGTCCGAAGAACCATTTCAATGTATTTACTTGTTTTTCCTTCATTAATTCTCTTATTTCTTTTTTATTTATGCGCCATTTTTCACACCCACTCGATGTTAAAAAAATCGTGCATTTAGCGTGATTTTAATGAAAGTGAAATTCCCCCACCCCACGTGACGTCAGCAGAATTTCAATTGGGACCACCTTCGCTAAGTTGTGTCAAATTTTCATCCCAAACCTTTGTACACTCAATTAAACCATTTTTCTGTTGCTCTTGGGCCCCCTCCCTTCGGCCCAAAGCTACTCAGCCTAATGGTTAATCCGCCCCTGTAAGGAAAGTAGAGATCAACCAGTGTAAAGTTACCATTTACTACCAACAAGCAGACTCTCAAGTTCTGGCTTCTCGCGTTTTTGATTCGAAATGGATCCCTGAAACAGTACCCAAGAGACTGCACTAGTGCATTACTCAGACTGTTTATGGCATATGCTGAAACAATTTTTCTATGATGATTCAGATTAAGCCTATGGATTTCCTTCCATATGATTGATCTCGCAAACACTTTATCAGTGTCACAATCTTGACGCGGTTCAACTAGACTAGTTAATCACGTTGACGCATTTTCCCAGTAAGCAGACCGCAAATTAATACCTTTTCCACGTCACGTCTTTTTCATTTAGTTTTCAGTGAAGAAAGAAATATTTTACAACCAGCATAACGGCGTCAGGCAAGCCCCTTTTAAAAATTCATTCATTAAAATCTACAAACCAGAAACCTGTTGAGTAACAGCGAATTTTTCCTTCCCACCCACCCAGACTAAACACACAGCACGGTAGTACACATGGCAAAGTAGAGGAATTTAGGCCTGATAAAATATCACACTGCCTTGGAAGAAAGGGTGAGGGTTACGTGAGGACTTCCTTCTTCCTGAAGCTGACGTTTGGTACATACACAGTGTGATTACACACATTACCTTAAAAAAAAGTATTGCAAGCGCGGATCCGGGAGTTCAGGGAACCAACCCCCCGGGCAAAGCAAAATTTTTAACCAATTAAAGAAATTTTAATTTCATGAATAAAAACACGCCAAAAAATCCCAAATTAACCTTAAAAACAAAAATATTCATGTGTAAAAATCATTATTCCATTTGCCCAACCCCCCTGCTTAAAATCCCGTATTCGACCCTGTATTTAGTAAATAAAGTAATTGTAGTAAAAACAACATCGATATTTTTATACAAGCAAAAAAACTATTTTCTCGACAGTCTGATACAATTTGTTGATCCATTGTTCTTTTTTTAATTTTTTCGATGAGTTTTTTTCTGAACATCAAAATACTGATGAGGTAAAAATAAAAAAAAGAGAGCAAAAAATGATCTTTAAAAAAAAATAATGAGCCTAAATTTAAATTAGTACAGTAAACCATAAACAAACTCAAGAAAGCTACGTGAAAAGACGTATGAAACAACAAGCAAAGTAAAACTAACGAGCCTTAAACTTCATCAAGTCTAAATTTAAATGCTCGTGGCTGTACGTGACATTTAATTGAACAATTTGTTTCCCGTAAAAAAACTGTTTAAGCAAAACCAAAACTATCACAAGCTTGGCTTGCTGCAGAGTCAAACACCCCTCCAACTTCTATTCCGACTGAAGATAATTACTGCAACTCTTGTATTGTATATATAAATACATTTTTAGTATACATGTATTTATTTTTTGGAATGAAATAAGCCCTTGCGTATCTGTAAGATGTTGTAGATATGCAAGATTTAGCTCAGACAGTAAAAGAACCGGCTACCAATCAGTCAGTTGGTCGTGACTTCAAAATCACGGTGTAGAGGAATGTTAATGTTTACTCCCCTAAATTTGGTGAGGATTGTTCTTGTTACGGTAGAAAAACAAAGTCAACTCCAGACTTGGACAGTGGAGTCTGACAATAAGAATATTTTTGCATCTTGTGGATACAAACTGAAAACTTTACGGCAGTTTTTCAAGATCGTAAGAAATCAGTTTTATCAAGATTTTTTTAAAAATAGAACTAGAAGAGAAATAAAACTATCTTTAGATCACACTGACTGATTCTTTTTAAAAAGTTGCTATTTTGAGGTATTTGCTTAGTCTGGCACAAAGCCGCCAGTGCGTGGCACCCGGTGAGGATCGAATTCACTGTAGCAATTAATTATCTGCTAAATTAGCGCGCTGGCTATATTTACCCCCACGGCGAAGATAATAATCGTACGATGATTTTAAAGTCTGATTCAATTTGTTGATGTTTTTTTTTCTACGAGTTTTATCAACATAAAAGTTCTGATAGAAAAGGAAAGAAAGAAAAGCGAAAAGAAAGAAAAAAAGCAAACAAATAATGAGCCTTAATTAACTACAGAAACAAACTCAAGAAAGCTACGTGAAAAGATTTTTAGTTACACATTCAGACTCTTTTCACATGTGACATTCTTGTTGGCTATTACACAGCACAGAGAGACACAAAAAAAACAATGAACTTGTTAATAATGCTTTGCCTAAAGATACAAGTGTCTTTTTCTTAAGCCTGGTGGAAAATTAAGACAACTGTAGTCGCCTCACACACACACATTACAGCTTTTGCTTGGGGCTTCTTGCTTTTTATATGCAGTGTGTGTGAGAGAGAGAGAAAAAGTGTTTCGTGGTCCTCTTTCTTGATTAATACAATGATGAAATAATTAAGTAGGCTTAAGAAAAAGGGACAAAAGCCGGTAGTTAGATTTAGCTTATAAAAACTTATATAGAAGACATGAGAACGCGAAGAAAAAGAAGGCAGTGAAGGAACACATTTTCACCCTCAACACTTTAAACAAGGAAGCAAGCATGCAGAGAGTTTTTTGCCCTAAAAAGAAATATTTTAGAGTAGTCCTTTTTTATTATTTAGTGTTATGTCACTACCGTAGTACTTAAGTGTTTTCAAAGTACGTAAAAGTAAACTTTATTGGTAGGAATAATGACTTTTCCAAACTATTTTGTCCTGAGTTTGGAAGATAATCAGAACATGCTAAAGTTAAAACACAACTTAAAAATGTTAATGCATTTCAGTCAGTGGTTTGCAGAAGAAGAAAAAAGAGTGTATATAAAAGTACACTGCGTTATACTGTAAAAACGTATGAGGGGGGGCACATATCAATAACTTCGATGATCGTTGTAAAATATTAGAAAACTTGTCAGATCAACAAAAAAAGTAGAGGATCGCAGTAAAGATATATTTTTATGTCTTCTTTTTACCTTCATCTTAAAACTTAAATAAATTAATAATACTTCATCTAATAATTTTCTTAAAAAAATGTATAATGATAGAATTATTTTAGCAGATATACAAGTCATAAGCATAACTTCAAGTTGAAAAAACTTGTGTTAAATGTTCATAAAACTGATGACTTTTTTTTCGATTTTTTATGAACTCACAGATAAAACATGAATGCATTTACTGTTGATAATTTAAAAATAAAATTATTTATTTTCGTGTAAATTAAAAATGTCATTGTCAACCCATCGTACCAAACCCTATTCATTTGGTGGTCTTTTTTTTACACAAATATCCGAACAACGTTACCAGTAGATTTGTTTACGTAACAAAATAAAGATATAAATACTATTGTAAATAGACAACCTCTGTCCTATAATAGTAGTTACATTTAATGTATGAAATACATATGCAAATGTAACAACTATTTTGGGACAGGGATTTACTTTTTTGTGAGTGATTGTGAAAATAGTTGGGCAAAAAAAAAAGTGACGTGACGTGACCTATTTCATTTTTTTTTTTTTACGGCAACAAGTGGGGTTTTTTTAAACAAAAAATAGATCATAAATATCATAAAATATCCAGTCAATAATCTGCAAAGCCAATGAATGGGAAACAAATAAAAAGTTGACATGAATTGGATATTCTTCCTTTTTCTACTTTTCTCCTCATTTTGTGTTTTCCGTTCACAGACCTACTATGCCCCACTCACTTCTCAATGTTTATTTGATGGAAACTTAAGCTTAATTAAAATGACATAACGTGATGATATGAAGGAATTTAAGGAAAATACCTTCGAAAAAGACCAGGGTGTACTAAAAAGTACATGATTGTGTTTATTAAAAATCCCCAAAAGTGGCAATTTTTACCATCGTCAGTCAACAAAACTTTTATTGCATAGAGAAAAATATTTTACCTTACAATCCCAACATAAACCGCTGTTTGTTTAAGGATAATTTTTTTTTAAAACCCAACCTTAGAAAAGAAATGAACTCTTCACTTACTCGTCGATTCAAATTAAATCGTTTCAGTTTATATAAGAAGTAAGTAAGTAAAGTACCCACATATAATTTGACTTATGGTCACAAGTCCAGACTACAATACAGGGATATTTGTCGGCACGAAAAGGAATGTGGATGATGTCACAGAAACCTGTGAACTAGTGACACAAGAAAGAGAGCAGATCGCATTTTACTGATTTAAAAAGAGAAATTTTATTTTAAAACAATTCCAAGCAGTTAAAAACAGTTGAAGAAACAAATCGAATAAACAATTTAATTCATTTAAATCAGAACAAAAACTTTAATTTAAGGTGTAGGTTGGAAAGGAAAAAAGATCTAGCCATTTTTAGCCATTTTTTTACACTAGTTGATTTTAGGCCCGGATCTGTAAGGTGTAATATGTACCATTGAGAAATATGTAACATGTATATCAAAGGTATCAGATAAATACGACTAATATACGAGGGTATAAAATGCGAACAAAATTAATCTCTTTTTGTGTGACTAGTTCAAATGTTTGTGTGACATCCACATTCCTTTTCGGACCGCTCAATCCAACAAGTACCGAAGACGGGTATACATTATTAGAAACATGATATACGCAATCCCAGATGTTGGATAACTTAAATGAATCTTATTACCAACTATATAGAGAAAGAAAAACCTCTTTCATCCTAACAAAACAAGTGATCAGATTTATTAGTAATAATAAGTGAAATTGAAATTCATGATGTTGAGCGGACTGTAAATCAATTTATTGAAGATGACCAGTTAATTTGTATATTTAAATTAAAGATTCAAACTTGAGAATAAAAAGATTTTTTAAATATACAATTCCTTTATGGTTAGTGTTTTGCCTTGTATTGTTGCTTAGAACTTTTTAAAACTTGTATATTGCTGTAAATAACTAAACCAGATCAATTTATAGAAGCACTAAAAAGTAAAGAAAAACGAAACCAGTTTAGAAAACAAAAAAACGATCATACACAAAAGTAAAACTAACGGCATAATTGTGAAGTAATAAGTTTCCAGCAACTTTTTAGGGTTAGCTAGAAAAAGAAACAGAGCCAAGCAGCAGAAAAGGTGAGAAAAGTTGTAGGCTGAAACAAGGTGTGTTTCTTTTTTTTTCCCCTCCTTATTATTGAATCTTACTAGAATAAAAGAAAAATGAAGACCTACCTCCATCCATCGCTCTGTTTCATGTAAAGCCATCTCCGTAAAAAAGTCCATTTCTTCCTCGGACCTGTACTTGAGGTCCCATTGTGGGTCCTCACATTGATCCTCGGCCATCATGGGCTCCGTTTTTTATTTACGTTTTGTTGCGCCACTGTCCGGAAAGTTAACTTTCCTCGTTTAGAAAAAACCAAGTAAAAATAGAGGAAAAAAGAAGTTCCTTTCCTCAATCGTTTCTTAAAATCGTCTGCTGAGCACTTTAGTTTGTTCCTCTATCCAAGGAACGTGTTCATACGTTGGGTGACCAGCCAGAGAACGTACGAATTACACGGGGTTTATCTACTTCTCTTTTCATACACTGGATCGGTACGGGTCGTACTTGTTGTTTGCGGTCGCTGTAACACTTTCCCCAACAACAACTCTTAATTTACTTTTAGTTTTCCACGACGATGCCGTCTCCGTTCTTCTTCTTGTGGTGCTGCTGTGTTTGCTAGTAAGTATCCCTCCGTCACAGCTCGTGTCGACCACCTCCATTAAGAAATGACGAAAAGAAAAAAAAATAATAAAAAGTGCTAAACAGTTTGTCCAAACCCAGTGCGTCCACTTTTGACTACTAACCTAACTTACATTTCAGACTCCACTGCTGCTGATGATAAAAATTAAAACTTATAAAGGGGGGTTCGGTCGTGGCTCATGTGATAAAGACACTGTTTCTTTTTTTCTTCTTTTTTTTTTCCTTCAGCGAAATGGTTTAAATTCAAACTTGCTAACTTAAACTGGTATTCAAGCTTTAATAAACTTTTAACATCTCTCACCGACACAATTAGTCTGCTGAAAAAGTGTTGTGTCAATTGACGGTAAAAAAAGGCAGATCTAAAACTTAACATTTGTAAGACTAATTGTTTTCGTTTTTTTTTTTTTTTACCTGTTAATTCTGAAGAACA
>VCCN01005444.1:1921376-1938671 GCA_006491835.1 Architeuthis dux | reverse complement strand
GACCAATCAGTCACCAATCAGTTGGTAAGACTGACCAATCAGACTACCAATCAGATGGTCATGGTTTCAAATTACGGTACAGGTAAATTTTACTCCCCTAAATTTGGTGAAGATTGTTCTTATTGTTCTTATTGTTCTTATTGTTCTTGTTACAGTAGAAAAACAAAGTGTTGTATAGCCGTCTTGGTCCATGGGAGGAAAGTCCTGAACTTGGAGAAAAAGGAAGACTCGAAACTTGTTTATAATAATATGAGGATATATTTTAATTTCATAAGATACATTGTGTTGTGGCAGTGAATGAAGAGTGGGGGAGAGATAATGAGAGCCGACAGACTTCCCCCCAGCCTAGGCGGTCTGTCTCTCTGCTTCCTGAGGGCGTCTCTCTCACTTCCGAGGGCGCTCTGTGTCTCTCTTATCGGGTTTGAACGCTACACTGATTTTCCAGCCCGCCATCTGCAGTCAGGGTCCAATATCCTGTTTATGACTTTTCAACACCTAGTCGGTCTTCCAGTCCCTGACACCTTGCAGTTTGGGGTTTTCGTCGACATCCTGTTTATAACATTCATCACCTGTGGGGGTCAAATCTGTGACCTCCGCCCACGGCTGCTTAAATATCCAACAAAAGTCAACTCCAGACTTGGACATTGGAGTTTGACAAAAATATCTTTACTTGGCCCAAGTGAAAATGAGAAATTCATCAGCAACGTTCATCATTGATATGGAAACAGTTTCATGATAAGGATCTATATAGATAAAGTAGGATTCAGTACATAGTTCTCTCTAAGCTGTGTACATGTGTGCACATTTTGAAACCAGAGCACAAAGGGAATTAATGTGCACACAAATGTTTAGTTACCTAAAATAATGTAGTAATTAGTGATGATTTTTTTTTTTTTTTTTTTTTTTTTTTTTTCTTAGCAGCATATCAACCCTTGATGGGTCATTTAATGCCAAAATCAGTTCAAAATTCCCCAAAATAGAGTCTTGCCACTTTGGTGAAAGGTTATTTTTTTTAGTTAGAGTCTTGCAACTTTGGTGCTGCTGAAGAAGAAGAAATTGAAAATAAATTTTTAACTGTTTGTTAACTAGTTAGTCAGTTTTATAAATACCAACTTTGTACATCACTAATTTCCTGTTCTGGTTTGTACAGTATGACTCCAGCCAAAAAAGTTAAAAAAATAGTAGAAACTGCTACACCGAAAGATCCTGAGGTCATGAAAGTACAGCTGCAAGAATTACAGTGATGGAAATGGGTTTTGAGAACTAGGTAAATGGTAAGGCTGGATCTTGGGAACTAGGTATATGGTAATGTCTTCAATAGTAAACATTGGAGAAAAAAACCTTGAAATTGAGATGTAGGTATATGCCATACGCCCGTGCCCCCCCCTCCCCCCCCCCGTGCCCATTTCCACCACTGAAGAAAGATTTATGTATGATTAGGAAAGTGGAGTTATCTCTTTGTATTGTCATGATGCAAAAGTTACTGGAGAATTTGCACAAATACTTTTGTCACAGGCAGTGTTGCCAATTTAGTGCGTTTAGTGCTAGATTCACTGCATTTCTTGATTTGGCGGTGCAAAAAGCGCTAAGTTAGAGTGTTTGCGCCTAAAACATTTTGGCCTTTTTTTGCCATTTTCAGGCTATTTTTTACCATTTTAGTGTCTTTTTGGTGGTTTTTGGCCATTTTAAAAAGGAATTTAGCTCTTTTTTAGTGCTTTTTAGCAGTCAAACTAGTGCAAAAATATGTTTTGAGTTGGCTACACTGGTTACAGGAAAACAATTTACCCAACATAAGATTTTTGCTCACACTGACTACTAAAAATTATAGGGGACATTGGCTGTGGGGACAAAGGTAAAATAATTTATGAGTAAGAATCAGTAGTGGAAAAATTCTCACTCTTGGGAATTTTTCCAGTATGGTTCTATTAAAATAAAGGGGAAAATTTCTTTTATATAAGACTATGGGATAAAAATATTCATATTCACTAGCAGGACCTGTGGAAATTCCACAGGGGTTGATAACTAAGATTATCCATTATCTCATGCTTTGCTCTTCTCTCACCCTTTGCCTGTATCTTCCTATTCTCTTCCTTATCCCTTCCGATTTTCATTGTTTTTATCTAAATATTATACAAACAGGTCTTGTTAGTCTCTCAAGAGAAACCACCAAGTGACCAATGTCTTTTGGCAGCATGCTGTGTTGGGGGTGATCAATTAAAAAAATTAGAAAAAGGGGTGATCAATGAATAAGTTACTTCTCCTGTCTCTTGTTGGGATGAGATCACTAAAAAAGTCTGATTTAAAAATTAAAAAAATAAGCTTTAATGCAACTGGACACAAACTAAGGGACCAATTTAGCATAAACTTACATTGCAAATTGAACCCCCCCCCCCATCACCACCACCAAAAACCTATTTGGGGAGAATTTTCAAAAAACAAAAAATCCTTTTTTTCTAGACATAATAAGGAGTAAATGTTTCAATTTTGAGCCCTCTAGCTCCATTCGTGCAGCCTGTATGCATGATACATACATAGCCAGCCAGCCAGACCAACTTGAAAACTGAAGAAACTTATATTGACAGTTTCGGTTGAAGGTTTCTAATTGAGAAGAACTCAGCTTACCACAATCTCTTATCAAGTCGTTGGCACCATACACCTAAAAAGAGCAGTAAACATATTCACTCGCTACTAGCAGTAGAAATTCCACGGTTTAATTAGAAACAACTACCAAGGATTAAAGATCAATTTGACAATTTTAATGCTTTATTGACCAGCCAGCCAAGAAAGCCAGCTAACCAGACCAACTTAAAAATTGAAAAAAACCTATGTTGACAGTTTTGGTGACAGATTTGGTTGACAGTTTCTAACATTAGTATCATATGCAGAAAAGGAATAAGGAATAGCCCGAATATTTTCTAACACATCCTCTCTTTTATCTTTCTTTTGCTCTATCCCTCCATAGTGAATATTAATGTATCACAATTTTTACACCTTTCCATCCCTACCTGCCTTTTAATCTTTCACTCATTGTCTCTTGGTAGCCAGCCAGCCAGCAAGCCTGTCTCTCTGTCATCTTTCTTTCGTCTCCATCCCTTCTTCTTTTCTATATATTTTTGTTGTGTGGATGTAAGGGAATCCAACAGAATGGTAGATATGGTTAGACAATGTGGAAAAGAAAGATTGAGAAAAGCTTATTACGTCTCAAACATGTTTATTATCATGCAGATAAATCTTTATGCATTTCGTCGATGTGAACGAGGTCATCAGAAGAGATTCGAACATAGCAGAGTCGTGCAATCATCCATGTTCTGTAGATTATTGCACGACTCTGCTATGTTCGAATCTCTTCAGATGATGTGTGATCATCTACACAACATGGATTATCGCACGACTCTGCTATGTTCGAATCTTTTCTGGTGACGTCATTCACAACAACGAAATGAATAAAGATTTATCTTCATGATAATAAACATGTTTGAGACATAACACGCTTTTCTCAATCTTTCTTTTCCACATTGTCTAATCATATCTACCATGTATATATATTCATTTTTTCTTCTCACCTGGTTTTCTTTTCGTTTTTCTCTAGTTTTCTTAACTCCTCCCTTCCCTCTTCACAACCACTTTTCCACCTCCTACCCTCCCTCGCCTTTTCCAGCTCAGAAGGGTCAGAGATTAGGCAGATACTACACTCTGATCTCAGGTAGAAAAGCATAATGGTCGTATATAGAAAAAGCAGAATAATATATAGGATTCTTGATATATATTCTTTCTGCTAAAATATATATATATACAGTACCTGTCATAAGTATTTGAACAGACAACCATTTTGCTTCTAATCTCCTGGTTTTGAGAGTTAAAAACAGGAACATTATGCAAGAAGAACCAAGTCTTTTGCAATCAACATAACAAGGGATGCATTTAGTTATGTTTTGTGATTCTGGATGCTAAATTTCTTGAAATCTTTTTTAGAGGAGATCAAAAAAGTGAACCCACATTGATATATGGATGAGGTGCCAAACTAATAAGTTAATTTTGATCCCCCCCCCCTGCACAAAATTACAGGGCCATTATGGATTTTGAGCGGGGGGGGGGAGTGTCAAAAGTAACTTACTAGTCTGGCCACTCTTCCATATAGCAATGTGAGTTTACTTTTTTAATCTCCTTGAAAAATTCTGACAAGATTTTAGAAGTATAGAAACAAAAAACTTCAAAAGCATCAAGAACCACAAAACATGACTAAAAGCATACCTTGTTATGTTGATTGCAAAAATTTGTATTCTTCTTGCATAATGGTCCTGTTTTTAACTCTCAAAACCAGTCGATTAGAATCAAAATAATTATCTGTTCAAATACTTATGACAGGTACTGTATAATGCTTTAGTATTCATGTTATATTATTAATCAGTTAGGATAGCTAGAAATGTTGCATGTATGTATACAGCACACAATTCTAAGCAGACAGTGGTACCATACATCTGTCTTCCTTTTCATACCTAATTTCCCAGCGTGAATTCCCAGCACTATCCTTTTCTCATGAAGTGAATGCCACACCCAATACTTTTCCTTCTTCCTTCAATAATGACATGGAAAAAAACGCACATCCCTGACGTCGCCCAGAGAACATTTACATGACCATGCCAACTGCTTGTCCTTTGCAATGTCACCTGATAACTTCCAGATTGCTGACGAGTCTTTGAAAAATTAAAGGTCATGGCCTGCAGATTTGTAATAGTGTAATAGTTATCCACTGCAAGATAAAAGCCCTGGTCCATTGCAAGATAACCCATTGTTATCCATTGCAAGATAAAAGCTCTGACTCAGATAGATCTGAGTTGCCCTCAATCACAATAAAACGGAAATTTTATTGAGTTAGCCATAGAACTGCAATGACAGAAATTCCCGTCAATCGCTGTTAACAGGTTAACACGCCATTAGATTGTGTACAGCTATAAGATATCCCAAATAATATGCCTTCATGGAGACATAGTTGATAAGTTTCTGCATTCAGAGTCAGTCTTCAGATCAAGACTAGGTAGGTATGAACAAAAATGAAAAAGATTTCAAGTGTGTAAGCGACACCTGATTTTAAAAAAATGTATGGTAGACAATGCAGTACACATATATTTGAGTGGAAAAAATAAACAAGATTAAAATGCACGACAGCTGCGCTGTGCAAAAAAGGCATGTTGTCGTCTGCAGGTCTCGTAATTTGAAATAGCAGTCAATTTACATGAACAAAAAACAGAATAAAATATATTAAAAATACAGCCGGTAAATATTTTTTCATCATTTCACTATATTTAATTATTCATCCGTGTTATAATATTTTTATATAAGTTTCAGTCGAACCACGACATAGAAAGAATAAAAAATATATATTTAAACATTTTTTTAAAATCTGAATAAATCGATAAAAATGATGAAAAATCTTTTTTAAAAGTAATATTGAGTAAAAAAAAAATTCTTTTCACCGATCAAAAGCCTGAATTATAATTAATCAAATAAAACTAAATATTTGCCGAAAAGAAAAATCATTTTACTTAAAGTTCCTGTTTTCTAGTCCCAAAGTAAGAGTTCCGTTCCAGCAGTTCCTGGATATTATCCTAAAAAGGGTAAGCATAATTAGTATCTCGAGGGATATATCTGTAAAATGTGTAAAAATCAACGAAAGCATGATTATATAAAATAGATAAATCGTCAAATTAATAAAAGGTGGGGTAGGAATCATATGAAAAAGAATTATTCTTCTCTGAAATTTAAAATGGAAAATTATTTTTTTTTAAATTCGTCCTTTAATAAATGAGTATCGAAAATTTTATTAAAATCGAATAATATGCTGATTTTTGCCAGATTTTAAAACATTTCTCAGTCAAAATGTTCACGCTGCATTTTTCGTCCATTTATTCATACTTTGAATTTCGAATTTCTAGTAAGGTATCTTAAAGAAGAAATAACTGGCAGTTTTATTATCGTATTTCTCAGCACCTCCCACCGTAAAAGTTTTGGTGTGGTGTTTTTATTTATTTAATATGTATTAATTCGTTTTTATTTTAGTTTTGTCGTTCTTGAAGGAAAATGATATATCAATATTATATTACGTAAAATTATGTTAGGCACATAAAATATATCAATATTACATTACACTTTTCTTATCAATATTATATTACATTTTTCTTATGAGTTTTGTCACGCATGAATGAAAAAAAATCATCAATATTGTATTACATTTTTCTCATGCGTATTTAAATTTTATCAGCTGATTTTAATTAACCTATTTTAATTGATATTTTAAAACAATTTTTGCCTTTCATATTCACCGTTCATTTTTAGGACGCGAAGGCAAAAAAATCAGTATAAAAATTTTAAAATAACAGAAAGAAAATCAAATATCGACCTCACACTGGGCATGACGAAGTCGTCTGCTCGGCCATCCTATATCACCAGTTTTCTCCACGCTTCTCTGACATTCGTGGGGGTTTGCGATATGTGATTATTGACTTAGAGGCGACAAGCACCCAAAGCGGCATCACTCACTTCACCTTGTATTTACCAATAGCTAGAGGGAGAAATAAGTGTGAAGTGAACGAGATTGTCTCAGTCAGAGTTTGAACTTTGATCACCGATTCTATTTTCCGTGCTACTAACTGATGGCCACCGGCACCTCAGAAAAACTACAATATGTATGAATTCTACATGCACCAAACTCGAAATATTTTCAAACTCAAAGGCGTTTATACTATTAAGAATGCGATTTTTCTAAAAACCCAGTTCATACAAAATGTACCCGATCACTATGGAATGTTTGCAGTATCTAATCAATTTTCACTAAATCCTACATCTAAATATAAAAGCAACCATGTATCTATATCTAAATCTTTTTTTTTCCTCTTCTAATATTCAAATGGTTCTTCGGACGATTGAACTCCTTCTTGTTATTTGTGTTGTAAACACGACGTTTCGGCCGATTCATTCTTCGGCCTTCTTCAGGTGTAAAATCCGAGGGTGATGGGTTAAACAGAAGTTATGTTTAAAGGGGGTAGCCCTTATAGCGCATGGAAACCACATCGGGTTGAAATCCGCACTTGTCTGGCTAAAGCATTTATTCGACATTTTGATGTAAGCTGCCTCTAGAACCATTTGAATATTAATGACCCTTCTCAAAACTATAGAAATATCTCTTCTCATATGTTCCTCATTGACAAGCTCTGCCTTGCTCTTTTGTAACCTCCATTTCAAACAATGTGAAGAAGATTCGGGCAAATATTTTATAATTGAATAAATGAAAAACTAAGGGTAATGCTCCTAGATCGGAATACTGCATGAGCATCACCTCTCCCAAAATAAAAACAAAAACAAAACAAAAACAACAACAAAACAAATAAATAAAGGGAGAAAGCATAACATTTGAACATTTTTGTCATTGGCAAATGGCAAGTGATGAATAAGTTCGAATCTGGCTCACAAGACTTTTCTTCCGTAAAAAATAAAACCGGGGAGGAAGAAACTGAGAGTGGGGACGATACTAGAGCCTTACTAGAGCTCACGGGTGGTAGATAAAATGGGCTGCAGACTGTCCCTCAAAGTCCATATCCTTGACATTCATCTTGATAAATTCAAGGAGAACACTGGAGCATTTTTCAGAGGAGCAAGCCGAGCGCTTCAACCAGGATATACTGGACTTTGAACGCCGCTACCAAGGAACATATAACGATAATATGGTGGGAGATTATATTTTGGGGTCTGGTTCGTGAAAGTGAATTACAGTACAATCGTAAATCTCGAAAAACTACTCACTACTAAATCTAGATCACTTTTGATTAACATTAGTGTTAATACAAGCGGACCATATAGAGATTGAGCACCCCAGAATTGATCGAATTGAAAAACGACACATTTTTTACTCTTCACCGAATGACGTCACCTCGTACGTCATCAGTCTTACAAATAAAAAACAAATACGATTTGTTTAATTTATTTTTAATTTTAATTTTATTTTTTTATTATTGGGTGAATTATTGTAACACAATATTTTATTATTAATTTTGACTAGTTTTTACCTTTTTAGTTGCTTTTTATTACAACTTTGACTCGGACCGTAATTCCACGGCAACCAGTAATTATTTCCGATCGCCCTGTTTATTCGTTGTCGTAAAAATTAAGATGAAGGTAAAAATTACATTTCTCCGGTTTTTTTAGATGAAGTATAGTAAATCATTATTATTATCTCAGTAGACGATTACGTCTACTGAGATAATAATAATGATTTACTATACTTCATCTAAAAATCCCGGAGAAATGTAATTTTGACTTCTTTTTACCATACAACTTTTTACCTTTTACAATAATTCACCCAATAATAAAAATAAAAAATTAAAATTGTCGTAAGAAAATAACAATTTTGATAGACGCCATCGGCTGGTTGGCGTACCGTAAGAAAAGAACAATTTCGATAAAATGGTATCTAGATATTTTTCTAGATAAATGGCATGAACATCTAGATAATTCTAAATATAATCGCATTTGTAAAATACCCCCATACACACACACTTGTTATTTGGCCTAAAACTCAGTAAGTAAAAGTCCAAAACACCCCAAAATGCGCGGAAAGGTAACTCTAGGGTCAATCTTAAGATTGGTCAAGGTCCCATTGATGGCCACCATAATACTTCCAAATTGCATTAAAAAGGGCCATTGTCTCAAATGTGAGCCGAAAGAAAATGGAAACCCATTTTTCTCACAACCACAAAAAAGGTTTGATTTTTGGCTTTTTTCGATTAATTTGACAGGACGAAAGCAGAATACTTTCTTTTATCAATGTGCAAACGCATGCATAAATACCTGTTAACAATGACAACAATGTATTGTTATTATCATTATTATTTTGTACAAAACAAATTTAAGTACAAGTTTCTCGACTTGTGTCTTTTTTAATGAAATTCCACAACGTCTGCCACTCAAAGTGGAAATCACTTTCTTGTGTTTATTTTTCAATTATCTCCAACGGTCAAGTCAATTTTACCTAAATTAATTTTTCTTACCAACAGAAGTAGGAGTTTGTTTCATCCTTAAGTAACCAGAACAGTTTTATTAAATACTACTTTACTAATGCCGTCAAAAAATGACGGTGTATTTAAATAATTTTGCAATACAATTGTACTTTAAAAAATATCGAAAACATTATGTTGTTGTGCATTTTCTTATTTATGTTCAACCAGGATGAACCCAGATTTTTCAAGCATTTGCAAGAAAATTAAAATTAAAATAAATACGTGAGAGGGACTACGCTATAATTAACAAATGTAATACTTATCCCCCTTGCCAAATGTTACAGACAAACATATAGATATACACGAAACGTATTATATAAGTAGATAATTTCTAACTTAGGGTTGCCGTACGTCCGTATTTCCCCGGGTATGTCCAGCATTTATGTCCGGAAATTTACATCCGGGAGGAATTTTTAAATTCTTCAAAAGGCCGCAAAATTAATTATCACGGCTGTTTCAAGGTTACATAGAGCCAAAGTGTGTGTCGGACAAGGGCAGAATTAGGCCGGGGGCCAGCAGGGCCTACTGTGCACCCCCCTTGACACTTCCTTATAAAATCCTGAAATACCTATAAATTAAAAGTAGATTTTTGAATTCCTCATGTCCCTTTAAAGTACTCAGATATGTCAACTGGGAGACGAGATATGAAATTTCTGTTTTTTTGGTGTGTGCTGGCGGCCATTTTGTTTTATGCAAATGAGGTAGTTCTTCCCAACTTTTTTCTTGGGGATATCTTTTTTTCTGAACGAGGACATCCTAAGGAACATTTTGGTACCCTAAATGTAAAAACATGGGGGGGGGGCCTGCTGACCCCTGGCCTAAAACTCTTTGGGAACGTCCTCTCTTTTGTATATTCAGATATGGCAATCCTATCCAAACCGAATTAATATAATTAGCATTGCAATGGAAATTATGAATCACCGCCACCCATATATGCTGTGTTGGGGGTGATCAATTGAAAAGTTGGGCTGTTATTACTAAAAAAGAATGTCTGAATTTTCAAAAAAATAAGCGGGCACAAAGTAGTGACCAATTTAACATAAGCTAAAACCCTATTTTGGAGGGGAACAATTTCAAGTTTCTACTATGAACAGTTTGGGCTGGCCGAAGTCTGGATACATAGATAGATACATATAAATGTCAGAACACATGAATAACCTAAACCCAGCAATAAACCAGTGTTGTGGGTAGCGGTGATTAATTATTTTCATAATTAATGAAAAACTTGAGTATAATAAGCATCTTATTATATAAAGCTGTTGTCACTTTTCCGTTTGTATGGATGTTGGTTTGTTGGTTTGTTGGTTCATATCACGCTAAAGCAAACCGAAAGAGCGGAAGATGGTAAAACGAATATTGTGTGTATGTGTCCACATACGCTAAGCATACAGCTATCTATGTGTCTGTATGTAAAGATTGTAGAAAATTTCAAGTTTGATGAACGGTTAGGGCTGGGCGAAGTCCGGCTACATAGATAGATAAAATTGACCCCCCCTCTAAACCCTACTTTGAGGGGGAATTTAAAAAAAAAACAAAAAAACATTTTCCCTCTGCTCATTAAGGGGAGTGCGTGTGTGCAACATTTCAAATTTCTACTATGGACGGTTAGGGCTGTGCGAAGTCCGGATACATAGATAGATAGATAGATAGATAGATAGATACATATAAATGTGTGAACACATGAATAACCTAAACCTTTAGTAGTGGTGATTAAAAATGACAATCAATCCAGTGACATCAAACAGTGTAACGTTCGCCACGTATAAGGAGTGCCTGCCGTAGAGCAACGATAAGAGCGTGAGTGCCACGCCAGAACCCATTGCTAGAAAAATCTTATCAATTAACGATAACCTTGAAATAATTAAGATGGAACGGGGTGTAAGCAGGGCTAGATAAACCGATACCATTGTCCCTAGGCTATTAGCAATATGGGGCCTCCCATCTTGAACTATCCTTCTCCCCCACCCGTTTCGTGTATAACTTTAAGTAAATAATGCGATCTATCAATCGTGTGAATAAAATGGATTGTTATGTGCTAATGCGTAATATATTCATTCCATTTTTTAAAGAGATATTTGTTAGAACATTTTTATTAAGTTTTAAGATATTATTAACAATATCTTAACAATTATAGTGAGCGCTCAGACTTCACATCAGGGAATGTTCTTATTTTGACAGCTTTATTGTTTAATTCATTTTCCCTGGAGTAGTAGTGATACATTTCTAAATTGCTATTTATTTTTGGGCCCCTTCAATGTCTTGGGTCCTACGCCGTACCATAGTTTGCAGCTAATCCGGCTATGGTCCTGTCAAAAATAAAATTAAGAAAAATATGAATATTCCAGAATTTTTTCCAGCCCCTGTTAGCTACGGACCCCTAGGCATAAGCCTACCCAGCCGTATAGTATAATGGGTGTAAGTAGAAGAAGTGCATTAATTTTATTTGCAGACTTGTAACACGTATACGGTGCATTAGACTGTGAAAGGATAATAAAAGGTTTGTTTGTACTTTTTGGTTTTTCATTATTAATATACTTCGTTATAACGGCAGGTTTGTTATAACGGCACTCTGAATTCTTCCAGGGTGCCGTAATAACGGGAGTTTACTGTATTTATCTTATTAGCGAGTAGTGCTAGTCTCGACACCATAATGAAACAGTGACTCGAATGTTTGTGATGACACATGACCATTTGAGTTCACATTGATCAAAGCTGAGTCAACTGCCGGCACGGAAAACACCGTCGATAGCCAGTGTTGCCAACTCAAAAAATATTTTCGTGCTAGTTTGACTGCCAAAAAGCGCTAAATCTTTTTAAATTGCCAAAAATAGCCAGAAACCCCCAAATAGACGCTAAAAATGTTTTTAAAAAGCCAGAAAATTGCCCAAAACGGCCAAAATGTTAATTTAGCGCTTTTTGCAATGCCAAAACAAGAAACGCGCTAAATCTAGCGCGGATTCGCGCTAAATTAGCAACACTGTCGATAGCGATCGAAATACTTTTTCAGTCACACACATGATAATTCGTCATTTCTCTTTCATCCCTCGTAGGAAATCAAAACAATTTTTTATTATTATTATCAAAGAACAAAAATTAAACAAGGCTTAATTTGCAGATCATTGTATTTCGGTTCATTCAGACTAATTTAATTGTATCAAACTCCAGTCCAAGTTGGAGTTGACTTTGTCTCCCCCCTCCCCCGTAACAAGAAGAACAAGAACAATCCTCACCTAATTTAGGGGAGTAAACTTGTCAATGTTTGTCTACCACGTCACTTTAAAACAAACCTATATATAAAATGAACATTTCCCTATGGTGATTTGAAATCACGACTAAGTGATTGGTAGGCGGCTCTCTTACCAACTAAGCAACTGACTCTTCAGTCAGATTAGAAGTAGGAGTCTGCAGCAGCCCGGCTTGTGTAGATTTGATTTACTAAGCTATACTTACCTTGTATAGGTTCGACCCAGGATTTGTTTTGGGGTCTCAAAAAGTATACAATATCCATTCTCGAAGGGTCAGTTGCCCTGGGGCAGCATCTTCCCATTGCACTAAAAGGGGAGGGTCGTGGGTCGCCCTGACGACTTCGTGACACTCACTGTTCGCGAGGACCGGGCAATTTTTGTTATTGCTCACGCGTGTGGCCCCCCAACTTTGAAACTTGACCGTGTGTCACATTCCGCCCTTGTGGAAAGGTGAATAAAACCCTACTAATCTTTGCTTAGTCTGACACACAGGCCCCAGGCTGCTTATTCAGGCATGAGCAACCTTTTTCGAGCAGCGGGCCTCATGAGATATTGCTCATCTTAAATCGGAAAACACCACTAAGAGAAAAAAATATAACAAACATCGTATTTATACAAGGTACACCAGAATAAAATATATTTTAAAGAAAATGTATATAAGTTCTATATAACATGTAGGGACCACTCAAACTCAGTTGAACAAAAGTTGTACAAATAGGATCCACGGGTTTTCCCTCCAAAATATAATAGCAAGACATTTTTAAAAATTAAATGAAGCGATACAGTGACGTTTTAATAACCAATCACAGGAGTCTCCAGCAAGCGAAATCGGCTTTCGCTGGGAGCCTCCCTGTGCAAATAAAAGAACTGACAATCTTAACAACAAACAGTCGACGTAAAATCTTCAGTCGTCCGCACGAATCTACGACAGAATTTACTAAGGAAGCAAGAGGCATTTGATACAGTACCCACACGTTACTTCGGCTCGACTACAGAATCACGTAAAGGAGAATACATTTCACTCCATACTTACCTACGCATACAACAACATTCTGTGAGTACTTTCCCTACAGATCCTTACAACCCATTGCGACTACTACGTTCACTTGCGCAATCTTAAAGAACTTCCTACCACACACACACACATATTTTCATATACTGTCGTATATGAAACAGTGAACTGAACACACAAATGATTACTCTACGGACTTTATTGCCTAACACACAAAACTTACTTACAAACCCAAACAGGAGACTTTCGTATGTTGTTTTGTTATCTGAATAAAATCAATATAATTATTATTATTCACCATTTTGTCAAATGATTCATTACACTTTGAACAGGTTTTGTATTACAAATACTTTGGTTATGCACGTAGAGATACGGGCATCCCACAAACAAAAAGCAGAAGGAAAGTATTAACGAATTTTAGTGAGAAATTGGTGTTGGACATTTTTTACAATGTTTTCAATATTTGAAGGTATCTGAGATTTTAATAACATGTTATTATGCTGGTATAATCATGACATTAAGCGTGCCATACAGAAAGTCATAAAGGACCATATGTGTCCCCTGGGCCGCAGGATGCCAATGTCTGTTATAGATCCTGCTGTTTCTAAGTGGTCACCCATCTAAGTACTGAGCAGGGTCTTCGCTGCTTAATTTCGGTGATTTGGCAGAAACCAGTGCTTTCAGCGTAATTTGACCATAAGCCTGATTTAATTTGTAGATGTAGAACAGTTCATCATTCTGATAGAATTTAATGTATATGGAAAAAGTTACTCAATGTGAGACTGTGAGCTGCATCATAGATCATTAGAATAGATGTAAAAATTGCTCGAATGAGAGAAGTCATTTGAAGGAAATATACAATTAGAAAACCAATCTCTATGACTCTAATTTTCTTAATAAAAAACATGTTTGGATTTAAGTGTCTTAACATGTTTGGATTTAAGTACAGTGAACCCTCGTTAAAACGGACTAATAGCTTTTAGCCAATTGTCCGAGTTAACCGACGGTAGGGGTTAATACTGTATACGTATACGATATTGGAAAGTATATACACTAGCAACTCTAACAGACTATTTTACGCTCTTTTAAAACGTATTGTAATAGTTAAATATCTTCTTTGAAAGTTCAGTGTTGGTCATAACTCCAAGACAATAGCATAACATTAGCCGTAAAAAAAGAAAAAAAATAATTTTGCGTAATCACAGAGGATTTCTGAGCAGATTAAGGCCGTGTTTACGTTTTTTACTAAAATGTTATCGATTCCGCCATAATTGACAGATCTTTCACCAGAAAAAAATATTTTCTACAATCTTTCTTTTATTAATAACACAAGGATTATTACGATAAAATTAATAGATTTCAAGTTACAATCGTTTTCATTGACACACGTCGCTTTTTGCCAAATGTCGCGACAGTTGTTAATACTGTACACTGAACATGATACATCAAATAACTATATAAAACGTATACATATATATTTTTTATGAACTTATTTAACATATAATATAGTTAATTAGTTCAGGTCTGATTAATTAATATCTGACTCCTCTGAAAAATCGTTATAAGTTTGTTTACCTCTAAATGTGGAGAAGTAATTGTAGTAGTAATTTTGAAGTAGTCCAGTTATGATACTATGCTATGAATGATGGTGATGATCTTTCCAGTCACTCTCTTAACTCAGATTTCGTCCGTTTTATCCGATGTCCGGCTTAACGGGGTCCGTTTTAAACGAGGGTTCACTGTATCTTATATTTATCGCTCCGCGGCCTTTTGGCTGAGATCAAACTGTAGTATTGTGCTCTGTTTGGAGGCTATTTGGCCGAGAAGCTTGTGGTCTAGTTCTGGGGGGTTGTTTCAAACACCTCCGCATTGCACTTAAAGGGGCAGAGTCATGTTCATTGCCTGATTCTTGAGACGTCCAAAAAAGTGAAAGGCCGATGCAACTAGACTATTTTTAGGAATCACCCGCACATACGCGTGAGGTTTCCCCACACTAAACCGACGTCGCGTCACAGTTTGCCCTCGTGGGGAGGCGGATGAATACAATTTTATATTTAAAAGAGAACATAGCTGGAATTCTGACCACTTTGATGCGTCAAACCTGTTGTACTTCAGTTCTTTATTCTAAGGAATTGAGATAATCATAACAATATTTTATCAGTATCAGTATATATGTTGATTACGGGGGCGATGATAGGCTTTCATATACGATGAATCAGAGCATTTAAAACCTTCTTAATGCAATAAGTTTATATAGATAACACTTTATTTTAAAACTGTTATTATTGACAAAGGTAAAAGAAGAAACCATTATATTTCTTAGCATAACCACAATAAGAACAATTCCACCACTTTAAAGACAAATAAACCACAAACAAAAGCACGTTTTTTCTTCTTTTTTTTGTAATTGAAAATTCTACAAGATTGTTGTGCCTGTTTACAATTGGCTTTACGCCCTTTCCAGTCTCACTTTTCAAGAATTTATTTAACAGCTGAAAGAATTCCAACTGAACAACATATTTAGATATGGAAACGAATATCAGAACAGACATTTGACAAATGAGATTTTATTTTTTCTTGTACCGGTATTTCCAGGCAGTCAATTAATCTTTAAAGCATGTTCAGTTAACATTTAAAATAAAAACAAAACCCAAAAGACAGTAGAAGTACGGGTTTCACCAGTATGGGACGCACCACGTGATCTGTCGCCACAGAATTCCCTTGAGACGTGATTTCTTCTCTTGCAAGTTTAACTCACTAGGTTGCCATTTGGTATTTTTCAAGACTAAAATTTGTTGGGCAAATTTTGGTACCGAACAAAGCTACTTGATTCCGAAAAAAAAAAAAAGATTTGGTGCTGAAGGAAAATTTTAAATATATAACAATCCTTTACACACGAATATGATAAGACTTACATATACATGAACAATAGATACAAAATCTGTATTTTAATCAATTCTTTCTGCAAGCTTAGTCTGATGGATTTTAAGTCATTTGATTAATTTGGTACTGAAGCTACTTCATTTATGGTCCCAAGACCATACAAATGTAGTATTGTGTGTGTGAGCGCTTAAGGACGGTAAAATGCCTGATTTGCCCGAAATTTTACACAGTTTTGCCAGAATTTGTTTTTGCGGCCCTCCTCCCGGTCCCTGGCTCGTACGCCTATGGTCTTGGCGTGACGTGACGTGATAGAAATGATAGATTCGTAACCCCCATTGTAAGTTCGATCCTCATTGGGTGTCCCAAACTAGTGGCCGTGCGCCAGACTCAGCTAACCTTAGCAAATATCGCTCCGTGACCTCGTGCTAAGTGCATGCGGTTCATGACTAAAAAGTTGCTAAAACAAAGCTTTGAGTGCGCTCTTCGATTTTGTAAAATCTGTGATCCCCATGTGGTTTTATCACCATACGACATCCTTTCTTCATGCATAATATGTTAATTTCTTTCGTACATTATAAACGCATTGCAAGTCAAATGTCGGTTATTCTTCTGTAAAAAAAAAAGAAAAGAAATCAAGAAAGAAAAACGTTTTCATATTTGCTTCTGCTGAACGATTATCTAAAAATGCATTGAAATTGTTTCTTGTGTCCCAAGAAGTCCACATTGGTGGCTACTATTATTAGACTAACAAATAACTTGGTAATTGATTTTTGCTTACTATTATGTAACTAGTTTATTTGATTAATTTTGCAATTAATGTTTTGGATATTTTTAAGTACAATGCAATTGCGAAATTATTTAAATACTTCCGTCATTTTTTACGACATGTGTAAACTAGTAAATAATAATCTACTTTGAGAAAATCCTTTACGGTATCTCTTGACTTCAAAGAATTAAACAATTCCATTGCGCAGACTTAGGACTTTTCACGTTCAGGTCCCGCCGACTTAGGACCTGAAAAGACGTGGAAAACCCTTCACAATCTCTGTTCGCAAAGCCAAGTCATTCATATCATATTCTGTCGATTGGATATACAATTATCCAT
>VCCN01005444.1:1830925-1847127 GCA_006491835.1 Architeuthis dux | reverse complement strand
TATATATACATATATATACTACTTTCTATGTGACAGGTTTTACTGGGTTACAAGCTACCTTAGCTGTAATTTGAACTCAGTTCCTCGATCCCATATATACACATACTAGGGTGGCACTTATTTTGCAACTGTCGAAAAATGAAACGGGCACACCTTGAAATTAGTTGAAATGAGACACCCCCAAAATGTTTCCAATCAATTAATATTTAGGGTATGCTAAGTGACCTTGAATTTAAGTAACGTTAAACAATAGATATTCAACGGGAAACACGTGTGAACATGTGGTGGTAAGAGGTGTAAGAGTGTGTGGGAGGAGGTGGGTGTAGAGGAAGGGGCAGGATAACGTGAGACACAAGCAAAGACGCAGTGGTACGAAGAGGGGGCGCAGGAGGTGGTGCTACTCCCGTCACTGCATGTGTTTCATGTTGATTCTCTATTGCGCCTGCGATCTCTCTCTCCCTCTCACCTCACACTCTCCCTGGGTCCCGACCTCCCACTACCCCATCCAGGCTCTGCTCTTACTGGCACCCCCTCCTTTCACCATCACGTCTTTGTATGAGTCTCACGTTGAATATCTTGCCACATCCTCCACTGCACACCGTCCTCCCCACTCACCTCTCCCACAACCACCTTCTCTTGTCACCCTCCTCTTCACACGTGTCTCCGGTTGAGTATCTATTCTTTAGCTTTACTTAAATTCCATGTCACTGAGCATATTAATTGATTCGAAAAGATTTGTGGGAGAAACTATCAGCTGACTAATGCAAGTAGCTTATAGATGGCTGCAAGAAACGTTTGGAGACACTCATTGTTGCCAAAGGGGCCGTGTAACCAAATATAAAGGAAGGATGCCAATATTACTGTCCAGGTCATATTTTCGATTTCGTCTTTAAAATTACTACATGTAAGTTAAAAATAACGATTCTTTGTTAAATTAATTTGGACATCCTATTAAAATATTCAGATGATAAAAATTTGGTAGATTTCCATTTATTTCTGAAGATATTGTACAGGTTATACAAAAGAGTGCCAATAATCCTGACCGGCGCTGTATATAATACGTATGTACACATACTCATTGACAAACACTATTTCCTTGGGAAATTAACTAGGCTAATAATACAAATCTCTCTCTCTCTCTCTCTCTATGTGCATGTATGTAAACCGTTTCACTGCACTTAACATTTCACAGACTTAATATGCGTATTTAATTTTCTAAGGCTGTAATTCTTCACTCACTTTAAATATTTATCTAGAATATTTTTTGTTGTAAATTAACGTTTTTCCCATGCTATCCTGGTCTTTTGAAATGTCATTTTTGACACTTTTAGATCAACAACTCTATTTGTATCAACTAATTACCATCAATTCCTTTTTTTTTATAAAACGTCATTTCATCTTATTCCGAACTAGTTTACTCATGCCGTCAAAAGATGATGGCAATATTTAAATAATATTTCAATTGCATTGTACTTGAAAAATATCAAAAACATTATGTTGCTCTGCATTTATTTATGTTCAATGAGCCCGGATTTGTTAGGCATAGGCAAAAAATGAATAAGAGACTACTCTATAATTAGCATTTGAGAATTATTTCCCATGACAAATGTTACAGACACAAAATATTGACAATATTGACATACAAGTGGTGCATTATGTAAATAGATTTTTTAAATCTAAATTTTTGACTATCGCTCAGCGGGCAACATCGAAAATTTGTTTAATGTCTAATGGTCACTCTCTCTCTCTCTCTCTCTCTCTCTCTCTCTCTCTCTCTCTCTCTCTGGCTTAAAAATCATAGAGCATGAACGCAGTAACCAGCATGAATTGAATTATGTGTCGCTGTCTTTCCTTGACTTAAAAAGAATTGATTAGAAAAGTTGTAAACTAACCATCAGAAAGGATACCTGCAATCATAGTTCCCTCTAAACTGAACAAAGTAGTTCAAAATATAGAATGAAATCTCAACTAATGCAATCATATCGTACTATATAAATACATACCAATACAGTTGTATTAGCCATGAGATATAAGCTGGGCCAGAATTATCTTGAAGCAATTTCAAGTTTACACTTGCACGTACTGTCGTCACCGGAAACACTTTGCACAACATATTTGCTCCCACTGGCTACTAAAAAACCTAAAAAGCATTTCCCCCCTGCGTTCATTAGCCATGAATTACTTGTAAAACTACAAATAAAAGTAAATGCAAGATGTCCTAGAAGTTACAAATGGGTTTTACATTTTTAAATCGTCCACTTTTACTCGAGGTGTCGTGTAATTTTGTCCGTCCGCTTTTATTCTCCTTTATTTTACTATAGCCATTTATTATGATCCACTTCCGGCTTGCTAGGCCCGTCGAAGCTTCGCCAGAGCTCCGTTTGCCGTACACTTCGGGAACAAGTTCACTACTCAGTCCCTCACGTTGCCAGTCCCTCACGACACAAGATGGGGAGTTGGACTTCCACAGCTTGAATGTAGAGCTGTATGTCGCATAGACTGGTGGCCAACCAAGGTTGAAGAGCCCAGTCTGCCTATAGACGGATCCATGCATTAGTGCGAAGTGAACGCAAATTGTCCCAGCCGGAGTTTGAATTCGGTTCGCTGATTCCATTTCCAGTGCTACTAACCGTTAGGCTACACATACTTCCTTGAACATTTATCGTGCTGAAAATTTTCCTTTTTAATTCAGATTTGAAATTCCTCACCATTTTGAAAATTGCATTGAGGAAAATGAATCAGCAAAAATAATTAACAAACAAAAATATTATCAGATATTAAACTATTGTGACTTTTGGGACATTCTGTATTTAGAACGTTAACGTGTTCGAGGGTCCACGGCAGGGGTTCTCAAACCGGGGTACACGTACTCCAAGAGGTATGCAATTACGGGGGTACACAATGTTTTTTTTACAAACAAACAAAAACAAAAAACAAAAAAAAAGTTTGTAAAAAAAAAAGTTTGTAAAAAAAAAACAAAAAAACTCAAAAAAACAAAAACGAAGCAATGTTTGTGGGAAAAAAAAATGGTTGTAAAAGAACAAAATTTCTAAGTAATACCGACCAACTAAACATAACTTAGGATCTATTTTTATTTTAATTAGATGAAGTATTATAAATCATTATTTTTTAATTTTATGACTACTTTTTATCCTCATCTTAATTTATGCGATAAAAAGCAACTAATACATTAAGAAAAAACTTTTAAAAAATGATTTATAATAAAAATAAAATAAAAATGTATTAACAACTGAAACTACCAGAATGTAAACAAATATGGCCACCGATCGGAATGATTTAAGTTTTAAGGGTGTTATTTGGACTTTTGCCGTCTGGTTGAGTTTAAGTAGCTCAATTGGTAGAGCAGGCGGGCGTTAACCGTGCTCCCTTAAGGGATTTTGGTTCAAATCCCACCTAAGACTTATTCTTTATTTCCGATCAACGCTGTTTGCTCACTGCCGAAGATTAATCGGTCTGGATAAATGTTGCGATAAAAAGGTGTCAAAAGTAGACATAACATTTTTTTAAATAATAACTTGGGACCATTTCGCAAAAACAAATATCTTTGGTTTGCATATGTAGGGCCACTTAAACCTAAATGAACAATTCTGTGCAAAAACAGGCTTCCAGGATTTCACGCCGATTTTCTTATACCTATTTCCCCCCAAAAAAGTATTAACTATTGGAAAACCTCAAATATTTACATTAAAGTAATATTCAACCAATCAGAGCCCTACTTCCTAAACCTTTGCCAGGAGCCGATTCTTTTCTTATAAAAATAACCCTCACGATGTAAACTGGCAGTGGGAGATTCCAAATTACGCATTCAACTTCAAAGAGAACAGGGAGACAGCATTTCAGTTTAAATTCTCACCATCAGCACCAACACAAGAAGACCACACTTCTCCTTCCAGCAGTGAAATTACTACTACTGTCTCTTATCACTTATGCATACATGCATTGTCTACGTTTTGTTATAGACACACACACATGCAAACTGCTACTCACACCTGGTGATACATAGCACGCGCGCGGACTGTTTCTCTTCATAAACTCACTCCCTAGCATTACATTTTGCCAGCACATTGAACTTTAATTTCAACTTACATATTACCTTTTTCTCACTTTGATCAATATCTATTGTGTTGTTAATTTAACTGAATAAAACTCAGTTGTAAATATTTATCACTACCTTGTTGAATTTCCTCTTGAACTTACAAGTTTATTTTATTTTTATTCTTATGATTGTGGGATACATCAGAGGTAAATTTGTCTTCCTCAACAAAAGGGGAAATCTTATCTTCTCCCCCACCTCCTGTATAACCGCAACATGTATTTCCGCGTTCGTCCGACTCCCTTACATGCTCTTGATGTGCTTTTTGTTCGTGCAAGACTGTCAATTGAGAATGATATGCGGTCGTATGTATCTCTCTGAAACTGTGCCTAGAATTGAGTACTTATTGAAAAGAGCTAAGCTCATCCATCTCATTCAAATTTAACATTAAATTAATTAAATGAAATAACCAACAAATACTAAATGTCCATTATCTGTTCTCTGGTATCCATATATTTTACACTATATTCTTCACAAGGGTTACGCCAGCTCTGCCGGACAAGACGAACGGGTACACTAGAAGAAAGTTTGATAACCCCTACCTAGCCCACTGTATAGCTCATCGTCCTCCTCCTGACTCAACTGTTCTGGCAAGTAGCAGTTTTCTTTTTTTTTCGTGGTGGCAGGAAAGTCACATTCAGAGATACAGCCTACCACAATTAACTTTAGCGACATCAGATAGCAGGAAAGTAATGCTGCATATGCCAAAAATGTTCTTTCCAAAAAGAACGACATCATTCATTTGTATACCTTGATTAGTGCGGTTAATTCGTTCCCAACGTTTCTTCTGTATTGTTCAAAACCGTATTGTTCAAGGTCTTATAATTTACTGTTTTTTTCCAGCTTATACTTGAAAAAAAACAAAAACAACAAAGGTATTGCTATACAAATTAATATAACTAAGTTACATTAATTTGTATAGCAATAACATACCCGCACTAATCAAAACCGCACTGTTCAAGATATTCCTGTACAATCAAAATTAGGAATGATTTCGTATCCAGAAAAGAGAAACCGTTTATCTTCCTTATATCAATGTCGTAATTAGCTATATAGATATTAATATGATGTATTTTATAGATTGAACGCAAGGGGGAGAGGGTCTAGCACACTTAATCAGGGGAGGGGGCACGCCCCTAGGGGAGGGGGCTATGGAGAACAAGTAGGAATTTCTCTAACTTCTTTTTCAATTCTCTTAACAAGTGTTTGCATAATATCGTGAACAAAAAAAAACGAAAGTACTGCCTTTAATAATTTCTGTTTTTATATTCATTAGTATAAGGGAAATAATTCCTTTTGTTTTTGAGCCATCTGGCATTTTCCCAACCTGCCTCCACTTATTTCTTGAATTTACCAATCATAAAACCTAAATTATAATTAATTAAATAAAACTAAAAAGTTGCCAAGAAAGGGCAATATTTTACCTAAATTTCCAGTTCTTTTTTTAAATCTAAAGTAAGGATCATCCAGCACTTTATTTCAAAAAGGACAACAGAATTTATTTCTCTTTTCAATCGAAGTGTTTTTTGCCTCATAGTTTTTTCTAATGAAAATCATTATGATTACGTTTTTGTTTATAGGTAAACAACTTTTCAGTCTGTCAATTTTAAAAGATATCTGGTTCTATAGAATTTCCTCAAAGAATGCTAATCTATTGGAAATATTATTTGTATCACATTCCTCAAATTTCATTCCTCCCCCCAAAAATAAAGTTAAGGGGTTAAAACTGAACACTTTCCCATTGGTTGAGACAAGACCAATGAGAAGCGCTTAAAAAAGGGACCGCGGACTTCAAAATCCCTTTCCCTATCTCTTCGCAATCGACAGCCGTGCTGACAAGACCTCAACAAAGGGGCTTCCCCCCTTTTGGGGACTGAACTGCTAACTTTCATTTTGATTTCACATCTACTCCAAACTACACAGCAAAATGTCAGGACGTGGCAAAGGAGGAAAAGTTAAGGGAAAGAGCAAGATCCGCTCATCCCGTGCCGGACTTCAATTCCCCTTCCACCGTCTTCTGCATAAAGACTATGTGCCAAGATGGACGCCGTCATAGACCAACTGACCGCCCCGCTGAGATTCTCGAATTGGCAGGAAATTCTGCCAGAGACAACAAGAAATCCAGAATCATCCCCCGCCACAAGCAACTGGCCATCAGAAACGAAATAATGAACATTTGTTAACTGGAGTTAACCACGACATGTGAGTGTTTCTCCACGCGAAATCCCACCTTTTTCGTAACCCCAAATCCCAGAACCAAACCAAAACGACCCTACCGTTCCTCTATATCTTTTATCTATCCTTTTCTCTTCTTATCTAATAAAGGTTGGATTATCTCGGACCAAAAAACCTGTTGCATTGTTGTTCTTTCTCTCACACTTTGAGTCGGTATGATCCCATTCGCGCTAACAAATCATGGAAGAAGAGCTGTTTCTCTCTTCCAAACTGGACACTACGAGTACTTTTGCAGAAAGCAAAGGTCAACCAAACTAATGTTTGCGTACTGTCCATTCTCTTTTTAATTATTTTATTTTTTATAAATCTCAGATATTTCTCCAATCTTTCTTCTCACTAATAATGGCACACACATTTTGTCGATAAAATGTTCTTTCATACATGTTTGGGACTTCTTTTCCTCCGGTGTTGATTGCCTGCTGAAAAATCTTACAATTTATACCTATGTAATTTTCGTTTTCTTTTCGCTACTAGGGCTAACATTTTCTGTATGGAAATTAATTTTAAAATATGAAATCCATGTAAATTTAATATTAAAATTTATATTCACTTTAATATTTGTTTTGCGGCTTTTACGAACACAATAAAAAGATACATTCAGAATGGTTCTATACATTCAAAATGGTTTTCATTTTTTTAAATTCAGAGCCCAACAGTATATAAAAAATTCACCTAAAATAATCAAATATTTTTTTCAATGTATACCCGTGTAATTTTCGTTTCGCAATGAGTACAAAAAAGCGGAATTATATCGATGATTATATCAGATTTGGATTTGTGTCACTCAAAAAAGGGTGAAAACACAGAGATACCCCAGTGTGTAATACGCTACAAGACTGAGCAATGATGGCATGCGACACGTTTGAACGCCTGTTGAATACAACGCACCCTGCTCTAGCTTCCAAACCCAAAGAATTCTTTGAAAAAAAAGGCAGTACTTAAAGCAAGATAAAATGGACAGCGGTGGAGCATTTCGACAACAGAATTCAAAGTTTGTTGAGGCTTCCTATGAGATCCCTCTGTTGATTGCAAAGAGCAAAAAGAGCCATAATATCGGAGAAACCCTTATCAAAACTGCGTGCAGCAGAGCTCGTTCTAGGGAAACAAGCTTTCGCATATCTCTCTATCCAACGATACCATCAAAGTCAGGATTGATTAAATGTCTGAAGACATCAAAGATCAGGTTATTCAACAAGTAAGAGCTTCCTCTGTACTTGCATCCAATTGGACGAAACGACTGATGTCGCTCATTGTTCTCAGCTACTGATGTCGCTCATTGTTCTCAGTTACTGATGTATGCTCGTTTTATGTCAGGCAATAGAGTAAAAGAGTAAATGTTCTTCTGACATCCAATGCAAAGTTATACTACAGCAGCAGATATATCTCAAGTGGTATCAGACTTCTCCCAGGAAAATCATCTTTCGTAGGACTCACTGGTAGGGGTGTGTACTGATGGAGCCCCGGCCATGATTGATTTACAATCTGGTTTTATAACAAGAGTGAAAGAAAGAAAAAAAGTCCAACTGCTATAGGTACGCACCGCATCCTTCTTCGTGAAACCCTAGCATCCAGAACTTTATCTGTTGAAATGAGGGATGCCATGAACCTGGCTATAAAGGTAGTTAACTTCAAAGATGGAAGCTTAAACAGTCGTCTCTTCAAACAGCTGTGTGCGGGTATGGATTCTGAACATCAAGCCTTGCATTTCCCTACAAACGTACGATGGCTTTCGAAAGGAAACATGCTTGGACGACTTTATGAACTACGAAAAGATGTGGTAACATTTTTAGATTCGCAGCAAAAAATCAGATCTCAGTGACAAGTTCCAGTCTAAACGATTTGTGCTATCTATAGCTTACATAGTGGACATCTTTGAAGCGCTCAATGCCATTAACTTCAAAGGGAAAAACGTCAACTTAATGATGTACCATGACGTCATTCGAGCCTTCATGGCCAAACTTGACCTCTGGAAATTCGAATTCAGAATGGAAATACAGCCAGTTTTGTTAACTTCGATTCTGTTCTCATTCACGGTTACCTTGATTCTGAGTTAAAGGAACAAATTATTACTCATCTGATATGTTTTGTATTCTTTGTTCAATAAAATGACAAAAACAAACTTTTTTCTTTTAATTCGCAAGGGATTTGTCATTTGGTTGAAGATGGGAGGGACGTGGTGGTAAAACGGTTAAGAACCACTGGTCTAGCAGGTTAGTTTGGTATCAGAGTTTCACTATTTTTGACTGAATTTAGTAGAACGAGCTGGTTGGAAAAGCTCTAAAAGAACAGCAAAAGATGGTACCTGAGGTTAATTGATTTCCTCACACCATGATACGGGGGCTTCGCGGCCTTTTGGCTAAGGTCAAAGTGTATAATCTGTTCTTCGAAACCGCCATGGCCTCGAAGTTCAGAGAACCACGGCCCTTCGGGGGTCCTTGTGGCATGCTCGGGTATCGTCCTGGGAGAAGTTGTACAGGATATCTTGGCCAGCTGGTTGGGAGGCAATCACCATTAATTAGCATGCTCAGGATTCGTCCTGAGAAGCTTTTGGGATCTCACCCCTTTATCCCGGTGGCATTTGTCTCAGTGACAGGGATTTGGGATTCTCCTCCCAAGTCTCTAGTCACAGGGACATGGGATCCCCATCCCCCTACTGAATTCGGCACTAAATGACCCACCAAGGGTCGATGTGCCGTTAAACAAAACACATCGATACTACTCACGAGCCTTTCAATATGTATCAATGCGACGATTCATCAACACAACACACAACATGTCCTCAATATGACTACAATGCTAAACGAAGCTTCAGAGCCAGCTTTCTTGAGAACGCTTCTAAATTTTTATGAACTTATTCACTATTGTATACTTCTTCATTTCAGCATAATGTACAGCAAACAACAAATCTATCGTTATTGTTATCGGTACTATTAGGTTCGTATTTTCATTTCTTTATTTCTTCACTAGATCGAGTTTTGTGACTGTTTAGTCTCGCTAAATACATTCCACTCCTCCAATTCCCTGTACTACATTCTCAAGGAAGCGTCTCTGACATACAGTACCAAGTAGCCAGCCACCAGAGTATCGTGCCAGCCTCTACAACCTGATGACCCGACTCCTTAGAATAGGGAACACGATCTTACTACAAGCCCCCCCCCCCTCCGTTAAAGTTATAACGCGGGTGGATGGTGGACCCAAAAATATTAAGCTCCAAAATAGCTAAATTGGTCTGCGCTGCATTCATAACAAGCGACTCAGACGCCAGACAAACCCAAACTGATAGACTCAGGAACAGGTGTTCACTCAACAACTGAACAACCGATATGTCTGCTTCCATATCAGTGTTTTAACCAGAGTTCTACGTCATATCAGGCAGAACTATGAACACACTTTTTAAAAAAAGATTTTCTATAAATAATGTAAATATTTAGGGTTAAACCAACAATAACCGTCTCACTCGCATGGTAAAAAACACACGTCTACTTAATTTTAATTACTAGACTGAATATCCCAACGGGAAACATAAATAAATTGATGTCCAAAAATGAATTAATAAAATAGATAGATAGAAGGAAATCATATATTGTTTGATACGATTTGTTTTTAAGTGTTTTAGAGTTGTTTTTTTCACGATCTCGAAAAAATGTTATATGGAAGTGCGTGTACGCTTAAAATAAAATGAACAAAGTCATTCTTCCTCTTACACTCAGCCCCTCTCTGAACGATACCTAAGTACACACTGTTAGCGAGATAAAGCATTTTCAATCAGCAGCCAAATATCCCCCCCTCCCTTCTCTCTATGAACGATACGAAGTCCCCACATACGAATAAGCAGTTTTTTCACCAGCGGCCAGTGGATTCAGGCTAGAAAAGTGGTTACAAAAAATATGTCCATTTTAACATGAATTTACATTGTAAGCCCCCCTCTCTCTCTCTCTCTCACCCCCCCCCACACACACTAAATTAATTTGCTGAAAACCTTTCCCGTGGTCACATTGGTACACAAAAGATTTCATGTGGTTAGGTTGTGCGATTTTTGCGGTAGGGACAAACGGACAGGATGAACATATTTTTGATGAATTATAAGATTAGAGCAAAAAATTAGAAAATGGCTCCCGAAAGCAATTTTTCATTATCAATATTTCTCTAATTCTTTTGTGGCAATATGGTTGCATGACTATACATTCAATATTTTGAGCCGGGTTTCGCAGATTAGTCCAGGCGCTGTGATTGAGTTCCGTTTTGAGTTGATTAATGAAACCAGCTGGACATGCTAAATGGACCTTTAGTGCGTCAAAATAACTTTGGTAGACATTCCAATTTTTTTAAAAACAAATATAGTCCAAGAACTTTAGCATGAATACTATGGTCAACTTTAAAATTAATTTAAACAAGCTGATTTGTGCAGGATAGTTGCAACATGACACAAGAAACACTATACTAAAAATCCCCTGGAATCCCAATGGAGCTTCCTGAGAAATCCAACACGGCGTTCAAGATGGCCGCCGTATTTAGACAAAATATTTAAATAGTCATAAAATCGCAACAAAACTTGATATGAATATGGTTTTGGGATTTATTTCTATGTTTTAGAGATTGGAAACTTGATTAAAACCCACCCTGATATTTTGTGCAGGATAGGGTCACAAATTCAATATGGATCCCAAGATGGCTGCCGTATTTGGGCAAAATAGTGAGGAAATCCATAACCTTGCAACCCGAACAGATAGCTGATTTTGAAGAAAATTCCTATGTTTCAATGGTTGGGCAATTGATTTCAACCCATTATATTGGGGCCATATTTGTGATTCGTCTCCAAAATCAAATACGTCTCCCGAAATGTGCATGAGTAGTAACTATATTTTTTAGAATTTCTGTCAGAAAAGACAACATGATGATTTTGGTATACACATACAGTTGGGAAAATAGGCAATTTGATCAAATGGATTATAGAGTTTGAGAAGCATTCCACATTGAAATCAGCATTGTCTGTGTGAAAGCACTTATTTCATAAGATGGTTCTGATCCGTCCAAAAAATAATTGTTTAATCTTTGTATTTCTTTATAACTGTCAGAGAATGACAAACTACTGAGTATATCTATGAGCTCACGGGATGCATACTTCCTGTGGATATGTGTGGCAAAGGAGAGTAAATTTGGAGAAATGAATGATCTTGGTTGGCACGCTGATGTAATAATATGTGCAATTGCTGTTATTTTCCGATCAGTGCTGTAAGGGGCATCAGCTGATCTTTTGATAACACCTAATAGCAATAATTCTGGAACCATTGCATTGTTCTCACTGAGATCAATAATATTTGAGTATTTTGATCAGTTATAAACTTTGGCTATATCATCTCGAGTAATAGAAGGAGTTATTTCAATAATGGAGAATTTATCATCACATGCTTGATGGAAAATGTGATTAGTATCACGAAAACTAAATACAAATTATTTCCTTTGCTTTCCTGTTAAAATAAGATTGTCTCCAAAGTGTTTTTTTTTATTTTGTTTTTAAGATGTTGAAAACCATAACCCTCTTTTCCTGAAAGAGAGTTATTGTGCAGAGAAGTGATTTGTGATGAATACTGACATAATTCTTCAAATGATCTGGCTTTGTATAATCAATTTACCTGGCATTGCTAGATTTTGGCATTCAAACCCTTTTCAAGGTTGGAATCTCGGTAAAACAATTGGCCACATTTGCGATTTTCCCTCTGCCACTTAATCATGAGACACCTGGATTCACATTTTTACTTCCATGCCCCACTTATAATTTCTTTCGTCTGATTTTTTATAACATTATGGTTTGTGAACAGAATAAGCAATCTTCTTTGGTGTTGAATGGAGATGTAGCTGATCGTAATGTGCTTCCCTTGGAGGTAGAGCAACTCTCTTTTTCTTCCCTTTTCCTCTTAAAACTCGCTTTACTTGACTTCCGGGTAAAATATTTCCTGCACTTTTCATGAACAATGAAAGGGATAACAATACAATACAACAGAAAGCCGAGTTGATGAGGACACCACAGAGGATATATAGATCAATTGCAATTCTAGTTTTATCCCATGGTAAACTCTAGAATATGACAAGCTTACGATCAATGATATAGACATTTCAATTAAAAATAGGTTAAAGAATAAATGTGACAAAAAGCAGAAAAATGGACAACTTCTAGCAAGGTCAATATATTATTGGACAAGCCGAGCGTTTATGCTTTTACCACCTGAACCATTAGTACGCACTAGTGCTGTATGGGATACGACGAGATTCAGATATAGTAGCCTACACCTTTCCCAATCGTTCATCTTATATCACTTAGGTCCCGCGCGATCTGGACACCATTCTTGGTTCGACTATCCGCGTTGTCACATCCTGTCACATCCTGTCAATTCCGGTACGGTTGTATTACAGAATTTTGGACAACATTTGAAACATTACCTCAACAGAAAACAATGGAAGTTAATGCAAAACCCCATGCTAGGTTTCACAGCAGTGATGTCTCCGGTGTGCCCTGGTTGTGCTAGAACATACACTCCTTTGTATATCATATTGCGAGAACAATTTCTAGACTATCAGTCTGAATGCAATATATTTTGATTTGAATTGCAATACACTTTAATTTTAGTGGATTTCCCTGAAACTTACCCTACAAACATGGTTGCTGCAGTCACGATGCTCCAATTTATCGCGCGTACTACGGTCATCACATCTCAACCTTTTGGTAAATATCCCAAAAGCACCGCTGGGATTTTAGGTGTTTTTTTTTAGTATGTTATTCTATAAACTAATAGCTATCATTGTCGAAGAAAATCAGCTTGTTAGGATTAATCTTAAAGCTGACGATAGTATTTATGCTAAAGTCATTGGACTACCAGATACGGCAGCCAATTTGTGAACCTATCCTGCAAGAATATCGCATCAGGGTTTTAATCAATTTCCAAACCTCTTGGTTTTGGAGACTAATCACGAATATGGCCCCAATATAATGGGTTGAAATCGATTGTCCAACCATTGAAATATAGAAAGTTGATTTTGGAGTAAATTTCTATCTGTTCTGGTTGCAAAGTTATGGCTTTCCCCACTATTTTGCCCAGATTCGGCAGCCATCTTGGGATCCATATTGAATTTGTGACCCCTATCCTGCAAGAATATCACACCAGGGTGGGCTTTAATCAATTTCCAAACCTCTAAAACATAGAAATAGATCCCCAAACCATATTCATATCAGGTTTGGTTGCAATTTTATGACTATTTAAATATTTTGTCTAAATACGGCGGCCATCCTGAATGCCATGTTGGATTTCTCGGGAAGCACCATTAGGATTCCAGGGGATTTTTAGTATAGTGTTTCTGGTGTCATGTTGCAACTATCTTGCAAAAATCAGCTTGTTTAAATTAATTTTAATGTTTGGTCCTAATGCTCCTGGACTAATATGGGCATATTGTATATCGTCGGAAAGGAAATGTCATGTTGCGTAAAGTTTACAAAAGAATCATGCCTCAGAGCGAGTCATTTTGAGCTATTTACAAACAAATGACAGATAAATCCTTGTTTTTAAAATTAAAAACACATTTGTGGACTGATAGCTATGACGTAGGGGAGATAATTGTGAATGGATCCCCTCCCAAATTTAATCACTTCTTCCGTAACCTACTCCCACAAAACTTCATTGAAATTCATATATATTATATAATTGCTATTGAATAAATGTTCATTCAGTATTCAGCTCTTAGAAGTACACGTAAATATCTAAGAATGCTGTAAAAATACGCACGTTAATCATTGATTAAAGCAGTGGTAAGTTTTCAGTAAGACATAATCGCAATACGATACAGAGTAAAGAAAAAAGAAAGAAGAAAAAACGTGCATACTATTTTCATTAGTTTTAACAGTCACCATATGGCGGCTGTGATAATTCTTACTTTGCTATTTAATTCATTATGCCATTCTGCCGGAAGTACGCCATTAATCTACCAACAGATGTCGGGACTTGGGCAGTTAAACCACTGCAGGATACCATCTACACAATTTTTTTCTTTCTCAACGCTCAGCCTTAAAGGTCTGGATTAAAAATTATGGTCAATGTGGAACAGTAAAACCCAGACCGAATATGCTTCTCAACTAACGCTCTATACAAGGCCGGGTTTCGTCCCGGTGTCCCTGGCAAGCTGAACTTTTGTACCATTTAAAGCATAAAAGTAAAGCGTCTGTCTCTTGAGAGACAACTGCCAATGGAGTATACACCCGGTGGCGAGGGACCCGGTTTCTGTTGCAATTCGTCAGCCTAGTGATCCGTGTAAGTTTCAAGTTTGGTCGAGACCAGGACTTTATTCTTACAAGTTTTTATGACCACCCCCTTGGCAGGATGCAAGTCCACCGAAGGGATACCTCCACCCTAATCACACATCTTAGAGTGTACTCAATTAGGGAAATTTGTCCTAATGAAGAGATTCACACTCTTCACTCATACCGGGAATCAAACCCAGGACCTTATGCGTGTGAGGCAGACGTGCTAACCATTACACCATCCAAAGAATAATATTATCTTATTTTCTCTGCCATCAAAGTTGGAGAGGTATATGTATTCGGTCGCGTCTTTCCATCTGTTTGTCTGTCCACAAGTCCAAAAGTACTCATTGAATGTCAATGACATTTTCTGGAAAGGTGGGCAATAGGCTACGGAGGAAGTGATTAAATCTTGGAGCGGATCCATGCACAATTACTTCCCCTGGCAATGGCGTTGTCAGAGGTATGCGCTCTGAGTACTTTCTAGTTTATTCATATTTTCATTGAGAAAAATAAATATATAGGAATAAAAAGTACATTACAACAAGTAAATGTAATTTGCCATTGTTTCTTAGTTTCACCACAACAGAAATTATATAACTGTCAGATATTCCTGAAAAGTTTGACTTCACAACAGGGAATTTTTTTATTTCGACTTTTTATTTTTTTTATTTTTTTTATTTATTCATTTTTCCATTTGAATTAGGAAGGCCCACTATCTCATCACACTTGGCGCCTTGGGCGACTGTCCGTGTTTACAGTATTTTCTAGCCGGTTCTGTTCTCAAACTAACGCTCCATAGATAGTAAATAATATTATCAACACAACACCCGATTCTCTCGTTCTGTCAGGGCCGCCTAGAGGAATTTCAGGCGGTGGAAAGCTGCCCCCCCCTCACACACACACACACATGTCCTTTAGCCATGCTGTTTTAATCTATTTTAGCAGAAACGATCGTCAGCCTATTTTATTAATGGACCGTGTCCGGTCGTTTCGTCGAACGACGTGTCGCCGACATACAGTCAGCCGACAGCAGTTTCATCATGCGGACGATTCGGAGACAACCTGTTTGGCGAACATCAGTTTTGCCGACTTGGCATTTCGCCGACTGCCTTTTCGTCGAATACTCTTTTTTTTTTACCATTTAGAGGTTAAAAAACGAAGAAAAAAAAGTGAAATTTCTGAAAAATAACTTTTTACATCTTTTTTCGGGAGAAAATCGACACCTGATGAAAAAAAAAACTTGCTTATAAAAATTTCGAATCGACCGAAAACCTAAAAGTAAAAAATATGACTTCGATAATAATTAATGAAAATTTGTTTTCCGTTTTTTTTTTTATTGAAATTTGAGCTTTTTTTCTTTCTAGCAAAGCCAAGAAAAAATTAATTTTTTTCAAGTTTCTTTACGTTTTTAAAATAGGGTGTCGATGTCTGCTAGATTACTTTCTTGATCATTAGCAACAAATTCATTTTATAATATGTCTTTATCATCCTTTTCTTCCAATGTTTTTTCAGAAATTTCAATGTTTTCGTTTTTTAACCTCTAAATGGTAAAAAAAAAAAAAA
>VCCN01005444.1:1764847-1783418 GCA_006491835.1 Architeuthis dux | reverse complement strand
AATGCACAAAAGTTCAATACTCGCGTATTGTATATGACCTAGACTGAAGGGATCATCTTTTATTTTTGAAAACAAAGGTGTCTCTTTTCTCTTCGCTTTACGCCTAGCAACTCGAATTCTCAAATTAACAAAACCACCCCTTTCAAGAGCAGTAATAGTTTTGTTCTGATTGAAGAAAAAATAAAACAACTAACAAATTTACCCTAGTAAACTCCTAGAAGCAATGCGTGAGTGTGCATAAAGTTTTTTCAAGTTACACTTGGACACGCTTTCTCAGAGACACTTGCAATGGTGCAAGCCTTTAACGATATAGCTCTCGGCGGAGCAGCTACGTTCAAATAGCACAAACACTTAGGTTAGGGTATTCATTCGCCTCCCAACACGGACAAACTCAACATAAGGTCAGGTTCAGTGTTGCCAATTTAGCGCGTTTCTTGTTTTGGCAGTGCAAAAAGCGCTAAATTAGCGCGTTTTGGCCTAAACATTGGACATATTCTGGCTAAGTGACCATTTTTAGCGTCTTTTTGGCTCTTTAAAAAAAAATAAAGCGCTTTTTTGCAGTCAAACTAGATCGAAAATATCTTTTGAGTTGGCAACACTGGTCAGGTTTCAGGTGGGGACCCACACGCACATTTGTTGGTAGAGACAAAAATCGTCTAGCTACCGCGGCCTTGCCTTTTGGCATCAGGGAATGCTCTGACCCCTTGAACTAGACATTATACTTTCGGGGCTACAGGAAAAAACCTAAGTAAGTCGTGCACTGAAAAAGATGATATCGCACACGGCGTTCGCAAATTTCGATCTCACCTGAAAATATCCCTGCTGTGCTGAAAAATGTCTTAAAATTAGACCAGGGCTTCTCAAAATGTTTTCATTCACGACCCCTTTTGATGAGACGAATTCTTTCGCAACACCCCACTCACTGTTATAAAAGCAATAGGTACTAAGACTATATATAATTAGGATTTAGACGTGATCCAACTGTAACAAAACAAATAACAACAAATTTTCAAAATTGCAACGTAATCAATATTAAGTTTTACGGCGTTTATTACGAGAAAAATTACTTTAAAATAAATTACTAAAACATAACAAAAACGAAATTATTTTTTTAATAATTAGATTATAAAATCAGATTTTACTTTTTAAGCCTAAGTTGGTAAGTAATAGCAATTATACACTATTCTTCGAATACTAAATAAATGCCTTTTAAAGGGTAGTACAAAATTCAGTGAACAAGATCTGCTTCTCTGTATCGGATGCTATAAATTTATTGTGACTGTCTACTTGAGAAATTCCGCTGTTTTAATAAAATATCGAAAAAATAAGTCACTTTCATTCAGTGGTTAGAATGACGAGAACAAACTGAAGCCAGTGCAAGGGAGTGAACTCTTGTGAAAACACCAGCTGAATATGTTTAGATTACAGAAGTTCCCGACCTTGCCTGGGTTTCTAAATATCTAAAATGAATAGTGGCGGGGCTAGTTGTTACGATTTTACTATTTTTGCTCCCCCATAAAAAAATTACTAATGGTAACTTAAAGACAACTCTGCTGTGAGATGGTCATTATGTTTATTTTCATAAACGCCCAACAGAAAAATGACACATTGCTTCATTCCCGAGATATAACAGAAATTATCGGCCACGGTAACTGTATATAACTTGCTCCATATGTGGGGCATGTTGTTACATGGCACGGGGTAAGCCGTTATAAATACAAAAATAAAAATAAAATATTCCTTAGGAGACTATTTAGGCTACTTACAATTTCACCAACCATTCAGAAGCTTCACAAAATAACTTAAAAAACAATTTAAAATGTATGTTTATCATAAACGTTGAAATAAAATTAAAAAAAATTAAAATTCTCATTCACAGAGGTGTGTCCAAAATCGGTTTTGGAGGGCGTTGTCCGATGTGGCTTCCATCTTCTCATAATATGGTCGATGTCTGTGCACGACGAGAAGCTGAGCGACATATGCAGTGGCGTTTCTAGGTCTTAGAAAGTGTGGGGGGGGGCAAAACTCGAAATGCATGTGACGAGAAATCTTCATGTTTATACTTCATCATGTTGATATACACAACTTATATGAACGACTTTTTATATAAGTATAATACTTTACTAAATTGAATAAAATACTACTAAGTCAAACAATTTTCATATAGTTGGGCGCTAATTCACTTTCGCAACACTAAGTCAGACGACAAGGGAGGTTATTCTCAAAGCAAAAACAAAGGGAGTTAACATGGTATATTTCTTCGATTTCTACCAAAAAATAAACGAAATCATTTTTCGATTTCAATAAAAATTGTTAAAAATAAGATTTTTTATGGCATAGTTTTTTTTTTCGAAAATCTGAGATAATCATATATCAGCTACACCCCGACATTAAAGCGTATTAAATCGCCACTTGTTGAAACTAATGACAGTGTATCAACTTGCCCCTGATACAACTAGCCCTGCTCTCTCCTACAATCATGAGTTCCCTATACTTTGTATCAATTGCTTTAAAAAGATGCTGATAATCTTCAGTTGGTCCGGGAATGTTGATTCTATCAGAATTATTGCTGCCAACAGTTCCAAGCAATTAAGAAAAGTTTTATTTTATCTTTATAAAAATCTGAAAAAAACAAACAAACAAATATTGGACCTAAAATGAAATTCTGCTCTTACATTTCTTTCTTTAAAGTTTTTTGGGACCCCCCCCCATAATACTGTACTAATCTCCTAATGTCTTAACAGCTGCGTCGGCAACTGCCTCTACACTCCCCCCAAACTAATAATGGAATGGGCCATCGTCATGAGTGAAAGAGAGGGGAGAAAGAAAGAAAACGGTGAAAATAATGAGACAAGCCTGTACACGTCACAGACGCTGAAAGAAAGAATAGAATTGAATCTTGAATCTGAGCGAAAAATAGAAAGACAATAAAATGAAGTATATTGTTAAAAATCTTTGCACGATGTAGGGAAGAAGGTGGTCCCGATTGTAAATTGTAAAGTTTTACACCCTCGCTCACTAGATATTAAAAACGGTGCACAAATAAAAAAAAATAATAAAAAAAAAACAGAAGTACATCTTACGTAAATAATATTGTTATTGCTTTGAATAATTTAAATTGTTTTTGTTTATTCTCCGTTTTTGACATAAAATTAAAATCCATTCTATTCCCGATTGTAAATTGTAAATTTTCACACCCTCGCTCGATTTTAAAAACAGTGGGGGGGGGGAATTAAAATTTCATTAAGAAAAACAGAAGTAAATATATTATTCCCTATTGTAAATTGTAAAGTTTAACACCCTCGCTCACTCGATGTTAGAGCGCGTTCACTTGACATTAAGGTAAAAATTAATTGATAACGACTCTCAAGGTAGAATAGGTGACACTTATATCACTAAAAATATAGTTTTCAGACTTATTCTCTCTTAATACTGCGTGGAATTAAAACCTTTGATTCCGATTGTGCATTATTAATTCCACGGCTCAAACTCTGCCCAAAATGGTAAATTGTTACCTTTCCCGTTTTAAAATGGCCACCATTCCAGCTGCAAACAGACGCTGAAGACGAATTTCAAAACCTTTGCCCTAACAGTTCTGACACCTGAACAAGTGATTGAATCGTTCCGGTTCAGAGAGCTAAACAATTAGTGACTTTTTAGGTAAATCACGAAAGGACAATAAATGAGTTTTAACTTGCGTATTCATTTCCGTTCGGTCAACGCTTCCAGCGGCCAGATTGTGAAACTACGAACCCTCAAATTGTGGGTTATTTATGAGGCAGAGAGGATTGTCTAGGCTGTTCTGATTGGTTTAACGTTCTCACACGCAAAACATACTGGAGGGGAAAACACATGAAAACTTCTGTGATTTTGCTATGTTGCGGCCAGGGTTCCCGGTATGGGAACCATGTATATTTGTTTGTGTAAGTAACACTTCCCGCCCGGTATTAAACTCAATACCACAATTAAGGACTACGCATCTGAGGGTGATAGTGGTTTATGTAGTTCTAAGGAGACACGGGTACCGCTACTTCAGTGACCGGGTGGACGAGGGTCTTGGAGGTTCCTCCTCTGAAGACCTTGAGCTCCATCTTTCTGACTCTACCGTCGCTTGTGACCAAAGCCATGGGTCGTTGGTTTCTCTTAAGCTGGGTATCACGTAGAAGCACTTAGTCTCCTTCTTTGTTGGGGTGGCTTTTCTTCCACTTGGAAAAACGGCTATCCCAAAATGTGTTGGCCAAGTGCTGGACTCTTGGCGGTGTAGATCAGCACCATTGAAGCACCCCCTGAGGAGGATCAGGACTGCATAATTTCTGAATAAGGATCATGGTTGGAGTGAGAATGAACGAAGCGTTTACATTCGTTGAAATGTTGGTCAGAGGTATGGCGTTGATTATGGCGGACACCTCTGCCATGAGGGTAGATAGGACCTCGTGTGTAAGAAGAGAAGGCTGAATCTGGGAGAGCATGGAATCTAAGACCTTCCTAAAAATATCAATCATCCTTTCCCATACGCCGTCCATGTGAGAGGAATGGGGCGGATTGAAGATCCATGTACAGCCTTCTCCGTTGAGGAACCTGGAGACGTTGGGCTCCTTGTCATCTTTTAGGAGTACTTTCAGCTCTTTGCAGGCTCCTTTGAAGTTCGTGTCACAGTCGGAATGAATCAGCTTCGTAGGACCTCGGATGGCGAGGAATCGACGAAGAGCGTTTATGAAGCTCGATGTGTCCATGGTTTCAATGATCTCTATATGAAGGGCACGTACGCTGAGGCAGGTGAAGATCACAGCCCATCTCTTGATGTTGGCGGCGCCTCCGCGGGTGTGTCAGGTAGAGATGTTCCATGGTCCGAACACGTCAATGCCTACAGGCGGTTCTGTGCTTTGTCGATCTGGCGGTAGGTCAGCCATCTTTTGTTCGGCTCTCCTACCCCGAAGCTTGTTGTATATCACGCGCCTGAGCAGATATTTGGCGATGCATCTCTTGGCTCCAACGGCCCACATGCCACCCGAGCGTATAACCCCCTCTGTGAAGATCCGACCTTGGTGCTTGACGAGTAGGGCGTCGATGTGGCTGCGACCAGAGACGATGAGGGGGTGTTTCTCTTCTGCTGTGAGTTTTGACTGATGAAACCAACCTTCGATTCTTAGGAGTCCATCATCATCGAGGACAGGATCTAACTTCCGCAATGAGCTGTGTTTTGGTATGTCCATCTCTTGCTCCAGACAAGACATCTCGGTCTTATCTTCTCCGTACAGAGCAGCTCGGTCTGTCGTGTTTTGGGCACATCTAATGATGACCCTTTTCGCTTTTAACAGGTTGTCGGGTGTGTGGGCTTTCGAACATTGATGCCAGCCTTTACACTTTGCGTCCTGTTTTGTAGTCTTGGTTTTGGTGGTCCCGGTGATGTGGATCAGCGTGGATATGGCTCTGATGGGGGACTGCCACGTTAAGAACCTTTCGAATCGCCGAGAGCTCATGTTTGTATTAGAGTATGCCGTGAGGTGAGGTCGAACCTCTGTGTCGGTCTCTGAAGTTGTAGGATATGTTCACGGGAGCATCTTTTCTTGTGCTTTGGTCCACTTAGCCATCTGGTGCTTGAGAGCTGTAGTTACTGACCTAGTTGCTACATCTGCTGGGTTCTGGTCGGAGGGTACTTAGTGCCACTGTTCGGGGCTTGAGAACTTCTTGATGCTTTCTACTCTGTTACTGACATAGAATCTGCGAGTAACATTGTGGATATAACCAAGCACAATGTTGCTGTCAATGTATAATCTGGAAATCCTGTTCTCTGGACACCAGTTCTGCAATCTTGACTGCTAAGACTGCAGCTCCAAGTGCGAACCGTGGGCAGTGTTGCAAATTTAGCGCGTTTCTTGTTTTTGGCAGTGCAAAAAGCGCTAAATTAGCGCATTTTCTCCTAAAAGGTTTTGGCCGTTTTCGGCTATTTTTAAAAGTTTAGCGCTTTTTGGCAGTCAAATTAGCGCGAAAATATTTTTTGAGTTGGAAACACTGTCTGTGGAATTGTATGGATTGGCATAGGGGCTAACTTAGCCGTCCCCATGAAGAATCTTACGTGGTTCATGGCATCGTCGCCTAACACCTTTATCTGCTATGGCTTTCACAGGGGCGTCTGAAAACATGTGCAGTTCGATGCGCTGGGCGTTAGAGACAGATGTGTTTGTATAGTAAGGAGGGGTCTCGAAGTGTTCTAGAGCTTGTAGCGAATCTCTCCAAGAGATCCACTGTTTCCTTTTCGGCTGGGAAGGGTTCGTCCCAGTCGACGATATTGTGGGTGAGTTCTCGGAGTCGGGATATTCCTTGTATGGTGATCGGTGCCAATAGACCTAGTGGATTGAACAAACTGTTCACAGTAGCGAGTACACCTCTGCGCGTGAAGGACGTTTTGGTGTTGGCAACTGGAACGGTGAATGTATCATTGTTCAGGTTCCAGTTCGGTACTGTACATTTTTGATTGATTGATTGTTTTGTTTAATGGCACATCGACCCTTGGTGTGTCATTTAGTGCCGAATTCAGTGCTGCCTTGAGTAGGTTGACGGTCTCAGTTACGGAGGGAAGAGATTTGAAGCCGTCATCAACGTAGAATTCTTTGGCTGAGTGTCCGAACTTATCTTCTCCGTACAGAGCAGCTCGTCTTAGATTGTAGATTGCTGCCACTGGAGAGGGCCTGTTGCCAAATACGTGGGCTCGCATCCGGTATTCAACAACTTCGTCCATAGGGTCGTTGTTTTTTAATCATAAAAATTGGAGGAAGTTCCTATGATCTTCCCTCACGACGAAGCTATGGAACATCTGTTCAATATCCGCGGTGACTGCAACCTGTTCACGTCGAAAACGCATCATCACTCTCAGTAAACCGTTATTCAGGTCAGCAACACATCGTTTAGATATGTTCCAAGATGTTTGGCGCTGGAGTCAAACAGGACTCGAATTTGACCGGGCTTGACCAGGGTGATACACTCCGAAAGTGGGGAGTGACCGGTTGCTCTGGTCGTCTAGGATAGCATCGTTTCACTACCCTGTCTGGTTCTCCTTTAGAGTGCACTTTGACGAGGCAGATTTTAGAACAAGACTGTGGGCCGTTGTTTTCTCCGCAAACCTCCGTACACTTGGAATTCACATTAGGAGATGATTCGTTCTTCTTCTCCCCGCCATTCACTGACTCGGGGGTCGACTATTCCATGAGGCTGGCCCAGAGTAAAGGGCTGCCATTGTCGCTGTTGCACTCCTTACATTGAACAGCTGGTGTAATGTTTATAGAAATGTATCTATATGTTAAATCAATAAACATGCCGAAGCAAGCTCCCAGCAACACCCATTCCATTTCCGGTCCCAGAAAACGCGGACCGGAAGTGGGAACGGGGAAGGCTCACTTCTTACCAAGCGAACAACCCTATCATACGTGTTATCTTGTTCCGTCTTCTTTTCTTAACACGCTTAAGCACGGTTACGAATCAAACGCATTCTAAACTCACACAGCTAGAATAAAAAGACTAACAGCGCGAGCAGAGGCACTAAACACAACCAAAACGTTACAGCTATTTTGCAGACTTTGGCGTTCAATTGAAGAACATATAGAAAACATATGCCAACTGTTTTGAAAAATGCTTTGTGTTCCTCTATTGTTCTGTTTCTGAAGCTTCTACAGTATTTGAGAAGGTGAGACGTTCTATGGATAGGACATTGTCTAGCGACATCTGGCTTAGCACTAGGGGTCTCTGTAGTGTCGTGGTTAGACGTAGAGGAGACGAAGCGTCTGGAGCTACCTATCTTCTTCACAGTATCATCTGGTTTCGTCGTTGTAGCGGTCGAAAGGGACAGAGAAAAACTTGGGTCGTTGCGAATGTAGGCTTCTCTGCGGATACTATTTCTTGTAGAAGATCACCGAGCTCTCTGAGCTTCCGAGGATTCTTATTGCTGATTTTCGGAAATCTCTCTAGTCTATCGAAGAGGACCTTCTCGGTCATCTCTGGTGACCCATAGCAATCCTGGAGACTGGACCACGCCATGTCCAGGACGAGATCTGGGTTGTTGACGTGGACGGCTCGAATCCTCTTGACGTGAGCTGAAAACTGTGGGCCTAACCATTTAGTTATGAGGAGTTAGAGTATTTTCATAGTCAGCGAATTCATAGCAGGCAATTTCATAGCGAAAATGGCTATTTCATAGACACTTTTTATGATTTCATCTGATGTCGCTAAACTATGAAAAGGCGTTGTCTATCATGTAAACAAAGCAAAGAAAATATTAGTAAACGGTGATAGTATAAATGTTTTTAACAGGTCTCATAATCTAAATGTATATTATTAAAGCTTTCTTTTGCATCCATTCAAAAAATTAATAAATAAACTACTTTTTTCGAAATTGTATGAATACAAATAGCAGCAAAAATATTGATACTATTGAAAAAAAAAAAGGAAAAGTTTTTATTTTTATGTAACATAGATTTAATAGATTCAAAAGCTTTGAATAACATTGTAAAAATTAAATTATTTACTTTTTCTTATAAGTTCCATAGATTAGCGAGACCAGGTGAAAATGAATTCATCCTGCTTGCTTTGTTAACATGACAGACAACGTCTTAACTTTTTCATAATTTAGTGACATCAGATGAATGATGTTTTTATCATTTCGTTTCGTTTCGGCTATAAAAAGTGACTAGGAAATAGTCATTTTTGCTATGAAATTGCCTGCTATGAATTCTCCGACTATGAATTTGCTGGCTATGAACTCGCCAGATACCAGTTAGGAGATCAAGCTCTTCGCTACATGTAAGGCCTGTCCATTCGATGGTGTTTAGGAAGCTTGACCTCCACGTCCAGTAGTTTTCAGGACTGTTGTCAAATTTGGTGAGACCAGAGCTCAGTAGTTCACGTCGAGCAAGGAATCTGGCGATGTCGCTGAACTCTGTACAGTTGGCAGATAGGGTATGAGGAGTTTGATTGTCAGGGATTGAGTGGAGTGGCTGGTTTGATCTTATAGCGTAGGTGCTGTGAAGGTTAGCGTCGGGATCTGACCTCATTGGCTGATTGGTTGGGGTGCGTCGTTCGGTTCCATTGAGGTTGCCATCATGGAAGCCTGAAACGACACTGTTGAAAGTGACAGGGCTGCATTGGTGAGGCTGGTGATACGAGGAGTCAGTGAGCCTAGGCTCGAAGGCTGTTCTCGTACTTGCTCGTTGTTTCTTGTGGAGACTGAGGTGGAAGATCTGTGATGTTTGAGTTTTTGGGACCCTCTTCTGATTCTGACGCCATATGCTTGAGAGTGAGGGCTTCTGATACTGCAATCGCCTTGTTTAGCTTTAGTGTAGTGAGAGAGGCAGTAATCTGTACACTTTCTAATAACAGTTTGTTCTCTTCTTCGACGAAGACTGTACAGGCACGTGTGGTTAATACTTTGGCTCTCGCTTTAGCGGCAGCTAGACTAGCACGAATCCTGTTTGTTCTTAAAGTTGAGACACTTGCTACAGATCTGGTGACAAACGTTTCATCTCTTTTATCGTTCTCTGCAACATCATTATTCTAATTGAGGAACTCGAGAAACGAATACAATAAATGAGTTTTAACTAGCATATTTATTTCCTTCCGATCAGGGTACAAATTTGGTCATCACACCCTTGTAAAAAGACAAAAATCATTTTAGGTTCAGCAATCTTCTGTGTCCAGTTCTGTCCGGGTTCGGTCAGCGCTTCCATGATTCCAGGTAGGGAAACTGGCGAACCCTCAAATAGTGGGTTATTTATGAGATAGAGAGAATTGTCTAGGCCGTTCCGATTGGACTAACATTCTCACATACAAAACATACTGGAGGGAAAAACACATGAAAACTTCTATAATTTTGCTATGTTGCAGTCAGGGTTGGATTCCCAGTGTGGATCCATGTATATTTATGCATGTAATGTAACACTAACCCTAACACTAATCCTAAAAATACTAACCCTCAAAACACTAACTCTAAAAACACTAACCCTACGGCAGCCATTTTTAAACAACAAATGATGCCAATTTACCGTTCATTTTAGAAAGAGATCCGTTCCCACTATGGTTATCCTTTTCAATAACCATAAACGAGTCTCAAGGACAAACATTTGAGAAAGTCGGATTATTTCCTTGTGAATAAATATTTTCTCATGGACACTTATGTGTAGCTCTTTCTACAATGTTCCCTTCTTGACATAAAAATAATAGATAACAACTCTCAAGGCAAAAGAGGTGACAAGTGTATAACAAAGAATTTAGTTTTCAAAGATGTTCTCTCCTGATACTGCATTTCTAGTACTACCTATGATTATTTTACAGTTTTTAAAATACCCATGGAATTTCCACGGGTACTGCTAAACTGCTTAAATAATTACTGTATATGAACTTCTTTTTTCTTTTTTTTTTTTAATCAAGAACTTTTTTCAGTGTCAATTGCATCATTTATTCCTATTCATGCCTTTCCCAAGGGCAGTTATGCAAACTGAATGCGGATTATCTCAGTCAGAGATATATATCATCAGCAAAAAAGAAACTATAAGTGTAAATTGTACAAAGACTCTTTATATGCAGTATTGTGTTTTGAAGTATATCAAACACAAATGACTAAAAAACTTTTGAGGGTTGAAATTTTAAATAGTGTTGTATTCCTGCCTGCAAAAATTAAATTTTATGTTCTGGAGTTGAATAAAATAAATCTTTTATTATTTAGTATTATTATTAGGTGAAGTTTTGTAACCCAGTTTTTTTTTATTAATTATATAATTTGGTTTTGATTTTATTAAATATTTTGCATTGATTTGCATTGTTATATTAATTTACATTGATTTTATGAATTACATAATTTGCATATATATTTATTAGATGAAGTTTTGTAGCACAGTTTTTTTAATTAATTTTGACAACTTTTTTCACTTTCATCTTATCTATACCTATAAACGCCATGGTTTGTGGTTTTGTAATACTGATTTTGGACACACTAAATATATGTCCATATCTAATTGTGTAGACCAGCTAAAACTTTGATATTTTTCATACATAGCCCCAACATATGGCCGAATACAATGGTATAAAAAGAACACAAAGATTCACATACTTAAAACAGATGTTAGACTCTTTTTAAAATCTCTATACATGAAATGGAGGATCAATAAAATGGGAGATTGGTTTTCTATTGTTGTGAAGTAATAAACTGACCCCCCATGATTAATACATCTTAGAGTAAGATGTACCTGGAGATAAAGTTAAGAGGGAGATCGGTTTTCTATTGGTATTTAGTGGGAAACACATCCCCCATGGTTTTGATGGAAATCATTCAATTTTAATTAATTAGATTTTGAAAAAATATTTCTTTCTTTTTACTAGAAATATAGTGAAAACTACATTTGCTTTTAACGTGTGTCAGTTAAAATCAATTGTAAAGTGAATGTTCAGTCAATTTTCCCATAAGGGATTAAAACTCATTACAATATACGTTCTTCTATGGGATAGCTAAATATGGATGACCAAAAATGTGAAAACCTGCTATTATCCATAATGTATAGGCATATTCCCAGTATTAAAATAGGTAGTCCAAACTGAGTTTTTTAGGCGAAAATGTTGCAGTAATGCTAATTTTCCCCTCTTACTCAAGTGTTCAGTCTCCATAATGTTGACTAAATACAAAACTGTTATGCATGCCATAATAAAGAATGTCCAACTCTGAATCTGTTGGTGTCTTATTCGTCACCATTTGACTTAAAATGAATTTTACAGCCAATTTTCAATTTAATGAGTTTACAGCACCCAAACTACACTCTGACGTTTTTTTTACTGTGGTCGAAATAAAAGGTGTCTATAAATAAATGATTGCTGACACCTCCTCTTTCGATGTATGTCTTTGGAACCAATATCACCTAGTAGAAAAATAAATGTTCTTCAGTTTCATATAAAATTTAAGCAAGTACACATATTAAAAAAATGGTGGCTTTTCAGTTTTATAGGGTGTTGAAAAGGCCATTTTTTGTAAGTGTTCAATATGCTGCGAGTCCGCAAATGAATAAATAATCATAAATAGGAGTAGAGACAAATGTGGTATCAAAATGTTCAGAATAACAAGATCTATAAGGAGAAACAGGCACCAGATGTATAAGATCTTCCTGTAAAAACCCATTGGAGTACCTAATTAAAATACTGTCATATGACAGGTAATATTCTAGTTTTTGTATAATAGTGGTATAAAGAGAACTAAAAATTAAGATGAAGGTAAAAAAAAGTAAAAGTAAAACGTCTGTCTCTTGGAAGAGACAACTCCCAATGAAGTATGGAGCCTGGTGATGAAGACCCGGTTTCTGTTGCATGCATCAGCTTAGTGACCCTTGCAAGTTTCAAGTCTGGTCGAGACCAGGACTTTATTCCTACAAGTTTTATGACCACCCCCATGGTAGGATGCAAGTCCACCAAAGGGATACTTCCACCCTAATTACACAGTTTAGAGTGTACTCAATTAGCTGCTGAGTGCACAGGGAAATTTGTCCTAATGAAGAGTTTTCCATACTCTTCGCTCATACCGGGAATCGAACCCAGGACCTTCTGCGTGAGGCAGACGTGCTAACCATTACACCATTTGAGCGGATATAGTCTAAATTAAATATTAAATCTTTTTCTTTATTCGCCTCCCCACGACGGCAAATTTGACATGAAGTCTTTTTAATGTGGGGTCATCCTGCTCGTGAATGTGCAGGGGGTGGAGGGGATCCCATGTCCCCATGCCTAGAGACCTGATGGGGTAGAATCCCAAATCCCTGTCGCTGAGACAAATGCCACAAGGACCGGGATGGGTCCAAAAGCTCCTCAGGACGGATCCCGAGTGTGCTAATGGGGATCGCTACCAGCTGACCAAGATATCCAGTGCAACTTCTCCCAGGTATCCGAAGATCCCCGAGCATGCCACAGGTTTCGAAGCACAGATAATCCACTTTGATCCTAGCGCATTATCACCCACAGCCAAAATATCCTGCGCAACTTCTCCCAGGACGATACCCGAGCATGCCACAGGACCCGCAAAGGGCCGTGCTTCTCCAAACTTCGAGGCCATGGCGGTTTCACTTTGATCTTAGCCAAAAGGCTGAGAAGCAATCTAAATTATGTAATAACTGATAATATCTAACATTGTACAGGAAGGATTCATGTTAACATGAGATGGTGTCAGAGATAAAACATACATAAGTTTAACTCATAATTCATGTTAAAAAAACAAAAACTTTTAAATTAAGGGAAATAACTTCCGATCAAAGTTACTTCCTTGCACTTTTAGGTAAATTTAAAATGTTTTTTTTTTTTAAATTCAGTTCACAAAAGAGTTCCATTTTTAAAAATTCTATTCATTGACGAGTTCCACTGAGTTTAGGAGCGGTTTCAAACGGTTCATAAATTTAAGAGCTAAAGATGGAAAGAAACTTCATAGATCGTGAAACAATTCAAGTTAACGAATCTTCTAACCTTTGCCGTTTGCCAATAGGGCCCGCCACGTGTATATAAAGCAAAGTTGTAAACATCATCCCAGTGAATGTCAAAAGCCATGTCCATTTGAAAGTTGATCATGTATGTCCGGCCATCTCCCCGGACTCGCATAACCAGATGTGTGTATCGTGTGAGGTCGTATGGAATTGGTCTTTTGAAAGATTTCTGCAAAGTAGAAACAACAATGAAATGATTAGTGTGCAATAATCGTCATTGGTATGAATTCACGATGAGACGCCCATGGAGGAGGACAAGGCAATCTTTCATTTTATGTTAAATTCTGAAAATAAAAATAAGGGGAAGCTACTCACACTGGTGTATTACAACAGATCAGTGTTTCGCACTAGATTTAGCACGTTTCTTGTTTTGGCAGTGCAAAAAAGCTCTAAGTTAACGTGTTTTCACCTAAAACATTTTGGTTGTATTTGGCCATTTTCTGGCCTTTTTTAAACCATTTTTAACGTCTTTTTGGTGGTTTTTTGCCATTTAAAAAAAATTTAGTGCTTTTCATTAGTCAAACTAGCGCGAAAATATTTTTTGAGTTGGCAACACTGCAACAGATCTATGCTGTTAGAAACCATTGGTGATGTACCGGAATGTGAATCCAGTTGGATATCTGACACCGGATTCACATGGTGGCAGTGGTAATTTTTTGTGAATCCGGCTACCTGACCGGATTGATATTCCGATACATCACTAGAAACATAGGTTGCTTCGGTTTTCAAGTAGGTCTGGCTGGTTGGCTATGTATGTATGTATGTATGTATCACGCATACAGGCCGCATCAATGGAGCTAAAGGACTGAGAATTTAAACATTTACTCCTTATTATGTCCAGATGTCTTTTATTTTTTAAAAATTTCCCTCCAAAATAAGTTTATAGTGGGGTGGGGGTGGGTGTCAATTTACCATTTAAGTTTATGCCTAATTGGTCCTTTAGTTTGTGTCCAGCAGCATTCACGGTTATTTGTTTGTTTTGAAAATTCAGACTTTTTTTAGTGATCACTGATCAACAAAAGGCAAGAGAAGTAACTTATTCATCGATCACCCCTTTCCCCAATTTTTTAATTGATCACCCCAACACAGCATGCTGCCAAAAGACATTGGTCACTGACGGTTTCTATTGAGTGACTAACCAGACCTGTATGTGTTTAGATTCATTCAAGCTATTTCTTTTAAAGGCATGATTAAAGTTTTTATGAATGGAAATAATAACCTGGGGTTAGGGTTAGTCAGTCAGGGTAAAATTTAGTTGGTGTTGGGGGCTTTCAACTTTTTTATTTTATTTACATTTATTTAGCAAACAAGAATACGGTGAGCTGTAATAGATATAATTATTTTGTGTAGTGGGAACTAACAAAGAAGACCCTTAATTTTTTATGATGTTTCTTGTGTAACATTGTATAGTTAATAGTTATATATTCGATTTTTAATTGTAAATATATGGCATGTAACTAACATGCGATAGTCCATATTTTTTTATAGATGAGAAGCAAAAAAAAGAGTGTATGATGAAAACAAAAACATAGCTTAGTTTGGGTACAAGTATGGGGAACCCTGTGAGGATCGAAATCACTAATCAGTAGTAATAGATTTGAACAAAATGAACAAAAATGAAAAAGATTCAAAGCATGTAAGTGACACCTGATTTTTAAAAATGTATGATAGACAATGCAGTACACGTATCTTTGAGTGGAAAAAATAAACAAGATTAAAATGCATTTAATCGCAAAGTAAGAGTTCCGTTCCAGCAGTTCCTGGATATTATTCTAAAAATGGTAAGCATAATTAGCATCTCAAGGGATATATCTGTAAAATGTGTAAAAATCAACGAAAGCATGATTATATAAAATAGATAAATCATCAAATTAATAAACGGTGGGGTAGGAATCATATGAAAAAAAATTATTCTTCTCTGAAATTTGGAATGGAAAATTTTTTTTTTAAAATTCATCCTTTAATAAATAAGTATCGAACATTTTATTAAAATCGAATATGCTGATTTTTAACAGATTTTAAAAAATTTCTCACATGTCGATTTCATGATGAAATCTTTTGTTCATACTTAAGTAGTAATGATCTGCGAGACTAAATTCAATTGTTACTCACGATGAGACGCTCATGAAGGAGACAAAGGCAATCTTGCGTTTTATGTTAAATTCCGAAAATAAAAATATGGGGAAGCTACTCATACTGGTGTATTACAACAGATCGTTTTCAGTCTACATCCGTCCACCAATATATTAATTCCAAAAGATTAGGGTTAGGGTTTAGGATTATGATTATGATTATGCACCAAGTGGGAGTAGCTTCCCCTTAATTTTATTTTTTAAATTTTACTGACATAAAACGAAAGATTGCATACAAGTTTCAATGTTAAGAATGAGTGAGAATCATGTGCCCCCCCCCAATGAAAATGATGTATTGAGATTGGCTAAAATTGCGTTTCAGGGCATATCAACTACTGAAATTAAGTGTTGTCTAGAAGTCTATTTAAAACAGGTTTCAAAAGTCTTTAGCAGCACTTCTGATTGAACGGAAAATATTTATAATTTTTTACAACCAATGTTTATTAGCTACGTGAATTTGCTGTTTCGATACTATTTGTTTATAAAACTATTTTATTCATTTGACTTCTGATCTTCGAAGAGTGAAAACAGTTGCTACATGCTTTACTGACGGACGAATTTTGGATCCTACCGTAGTGTTATTTGACCGGAATCTGACCAATTTGCACTTGGAGTCTGAAAATTATGTATCCGACATTGGCTGAAATTGCTTTTCAGGGCATATCAACTATTGAAATTAAGTGTTGTCTAGAAGTCTATTTAAAATATGTTTCAAAAGTTTTGTGTGTGATCTTTTAAAATAAAGTGAGTTCTAAAGTTCGATAAAAATAGATTTTTTTCATCAGAAATCTAAACCAATTTAATAAATCTAACACTTTTGATAAATTGCATGAGAATGTATCAAAATATGTGTGTCTCACGCAGGTATGAGATTGTCAGAGACAAATATTTACCATTAGTCTTGGTGATCGTATATTTGCATATCCAGAAAGCTTTACAATTCCATCCTTTGGTACTTTGGTGGATAAGTTTCCATGGAAAAGTGCATTACCGTGTTTATTGAGTTCAAACATTGCCTGGCTGCTACCCTCGCTGTGATCACTATCGCAGGTGACCATCCATTTGTCCACTTCTTCTTGGTCATTAAAATGGAATAAGTAGGTGTGATCTAGATGCTCTATGTCCAGAATGGCATCATTTTCTATCTTTTCTTTCCATTCTCGCAAAAATAATTTTGTCTCCGATTTTAACATTTTCAGGCCATTAATAGCCGCTTTTAATTTGTTTTCTGTTGTCTCGTTTTTTTCGTAGCCTGCTTTTCTGTGAGCTTGAAAGACGGTCACACGGGTAGCATGGGGAACTTTCATAGGATGCGGCCGAGGAGTCAGTAATCCCAGCGGAGATGACGGTGACTGACCCACAGTGGTCAAGCGAAGACAGTGGTGTCGTCCCATGCGCCCAGGAATCAACAGTCTGCCAGCAAGAGCCATGCCTGCTTATAAAAATTTAAACATTTTAAAATAAAAGATAAAAGATAAAAACCTACAAAAAAGACGTTTAGCATTTTTTTGGCGATATTTCATTTTACCTCGCCAGACTTGGTGAAACAATCAGCCAAAAAATAATTATGGATGGATAGAAAACATACAATGGGCTACAATTACAAATAGATTTATATTAAAAAATTTTTTTACCAATTTAATATTTATTAATATTATAGTTTTACTATTATTAATATTCAATATTTATTATTATTTATTTATCATTGTTTACAGTGGAGGGATTAGATTATTGTGTCTATTACTGTGTCTAATCCTTCCACGAAAAAGATTGTCAGCAAAAACTCGACGAAAAACAATCTCTTGTAGATTTTCTAACAATTTATGTCTGCAAAAGTTTCCAACGAAAAAACAATTTCCTATCATGTGTCTGCAAGAATTTCTAGTGCAGAACCGGTTAAAGAGTTCTAGGAACTTGTGCACACTTCTTAAAAGTAGCTTCAAGCCCCTTATTTCTTGAATGTATGCTTTCCATTGGCGATTGTTACACCAGGTCAAAGTGGTCACGAATTTATTCTAAAGAACTTAATCACGAACGTATATGAGTGTTATCTTTTGTTTACAAACTCGTTTCCAATAAACTCATATATGTTATGTTCAAAACGTTACCAATTTAACATAGAGTCTTATTTTTTAATCAAGGGAAAAACAAAGATTTCTTTTTAATAAATCAGTAAAAGAAAAATAAACAGAAGAGGAGACATTACTTTTATTATTTCTTCACTGGAAAAGGAATCATAGTCACTAAAGTTGTCATTTTTAGTCATTAAGACGAAAAACCATCTTCGAAAGCGATTTTTAAATGACGTTTTTCATTCAAACTGAACTGTGGTTTTTCGCCTCAAGGACAAAGTTAGCCTTGAAAGACTCATAAGATTTTTTAAATAACTCATTAAAAACATTAGATAAATAAACAAATAACTTTTTTTTAAATCACTTAATAAATTGTATTTGATTTTTTCTAAGGATGTCATTGAAAAGCCGTTGTTATGGAGTCTAAATAGGATAAATAATCCGAGTTAGGACAAACGATACAGTTAATTTACGAAAGATCTCAATCTAAAATAATCTGTAGATACTTACTTCTCTGATGTTAATAAAGATGAACCTTCAAGAGGAAGACAATAAATAAAAATCATGAAATTCTTCCTACGTTACAGGTTCACCTTCGCCGGTAACGGCCATGTTGACATTCACGAACGGGAAACTTTTCGTTCGAGTTTTCAGGATTTTAATTTTTATTCTTTTGGTTATATTAATACTCACTTGTATTTTGAATTTAATTTCTGAAAAAATTATTCATAATATATTCACAAAAGAAAGCAATTTTTCTTTTTTTTTTACAAATAATAAAAAGTCCATCTTTTACTTTCGTACCTCACTGCACGTGTAAAACATGAAATGTGACCTTCACTTTCTTACAATTGAAGTTTCGTTTCGAAAG
>VCCN01005444.1:1682866-1693705 GCA_006491835.1 Architeuthis dux | reverse complement strand
TATCAAAAGTACTGAGACCTCATATTAATACACTGTATATCCACTTTTAACGCAGACTATAAACCAAGGGGGTCTGAGTACTGTTGATACACCCCTTATTTTTTAACCTGTGCATGTATCAATCTATATATGTGATCATTTATTGTAATCCAGCTATATTACCTGTACGTTTAATCTTCAGTAAATTGAAACACATATTCAGGGTGATGCAATTTTATTTTCTGTCAGTCATGCTTACAGTCAAATCATACTGAAAGTACTGGTTTTCGTTTGATCACCAAAATTAAGCAGCATCAAACCCAATCAGTGCTTACTGTATTTACGCATGTACAATGTGAGAATTTTCATATAAAGAATCAGGGTTAAAATGGTGTTGGGCGGGGGTCATTATACTCGAGTGTAAAAATAATGATAATACTGCTCTGATCACTAAAAAAGTCCAAAAGGAAAGGAGGAAGAAAGAAAATGTAGAAAGTGGTTAAGCAAATGGAACAAATGAAAAAAATGGAAGGAAATTAACAGAAAAATGTTTAAATGTTGAGAATAAGAAAAGAGAGAATAAAACTGAAAAAAATTAAATGAATGATTAAAAGGAAAAAAAGAAAAAAGAAAGAACATTACAAGGGAAATTATGAATCACCGCCACCCATATATGCTGTGTTGGGGGTGATCAATTAAAAAGTTGGAAAAGGGGGTGATCAATGAATAAGTTACTTCTCTGGCCTTTTGTTGGGCTGTGATCACTAAAAAAGATCAGAATTTTCAAAAAAACAAGTGGGAATGCTGCTGGACACAAACTAAAGGACCAATTGAGCATAAACTTACATTGCAAATTCAACCACACTCTAAAAACCTATTTAGGAGGGGAAAAAAAGAAAAAAAAGAAAGTTTTTTTCTAGACATAAGGAGTAAATGTATAGATTTCTGAGGGTCTGAATTTTCAAAAAACAAGTGGGAATGCTGCAATGACACAAACTAAAAGACCGATTTAGTACAAACTTACATATGTAAATTGAACCCCACGCTAAAAACCTATTGAGGGGGAGTTCAAAAAACAAAGAACGTTTTTTCGAGACGTAATAATGAGTAAATGTTTAAATTTTCAGCCCTCTAGCTCCGTTGGTGCGGCCTTGTACAAGCAATACATACATAGCCAGCCAGCCAGACGGACAGACCAACATAAAAACTGAAGAAACCTATATTGACAGTTTTGGTTGACAGTTTCTAAATATATAGATGGATTACTGATTTTTAGCTACAAAAAGCTGGGGTTGCATTATATTGGAGATCGTATTGTACTCAACTAAATACGGTAAATAGGTAATCACTTAGAGACACTCGGTACTGTAAGCAACTTGTATCAAACTAAGCAAGACTTAATAAATAAATAAACAGAAGGTTACATATAAGTATATGCTGGTATAATAATGGTAGGTTTGAGTTTGGTGTTTGTCAAATTCAGAGTATAAATATTTATTTTTATATGTTAGGTAAAAACTTTCTCCTCTACATAAACATGTTTATTTAAATATAATCAATTCAAGTAGTACTGGGTAACCTTACAAACAGTTCTAGGTCAACTCATTCCCAACTCACGACTGTATGAGGGCTCAGGAAGCGAGTGGTAACGGATAAGGGGGTTGAGTTTTATTAAATGTATTGGTCATAGAATTGCCCCATATCTCGAAAACTATTAAAGATAGAAGCATGCGATTTTTACCATTCGATAACATGTATTTTGAAGATTAGATTTAGATTTTTTTAAAATGACTTGGTCTGGCCCAACTGGTTCAACACACTTTTTGAATCGTAATAACTTGGAGAAAATAGAAGCATGCGGTTTTCACCATTCCATAACCTATTATTTTAAGATTTATTACGTGTTAAGTAAGTATTTTGAGTTATTCCCCTTAGGCAGTTGAGTTCTTATCAACTGTTTTACGTTCTGGTAAACAAGCAGTCATATTGGCATTGTGTCACTAGTAGATGAAAGAGCTCGAGAACACACGTGTGTGGCTGACCGCGGTCATTGTATTAAATAAAGGACCTGTAAGTACATTTTCTGTTTGCATTTTTAATCTGTTAATATCTGTCATTAAACCAACCTTACATTACATATGCAGTAAGTGTAGTATTTTTGGTAGTTGAGTTGTTTCATAAAAACCACCATAATTCTATGGTGGTTTTTATGAAATAAGTCATTTTTGGTAATCCTTGCTTATACAGATGTAAAATACGGTAGCTAAACACGGCATACACACAATGTAATTTTACATCTGTGTAATCAAGGATTACCTAATTTTTAGTGTATCTCAGGAACGGATAAAGATTTTCTGAATATGTTTTCGCTAAGCGATAGAACATAAACGAGGGAGTATTATATCCTCACTAAAAGTGAGGATATCCTTATCTGGTCAAAATTAGTTAATTAAAACTAACCACTATTGGAAAGTGAGAAACTTGTTGTTCATTGAGTTATATCAGAATTATTTAAGCCAATCATTTAGAGGAAGCAGCTACTTGTGAATTTTTATAATAAGAACATTTAAAGTATAATAAATAAAATAAAACACATTAGGTAAGAAAAACATTAAAACATTAAAAACATTAAAACAGAAAAACATCAGCTAAGAAAATTCAAAGTATAATAAATACAATAAAAAACATTAGAAAATCCTCAATGCAAATCTTTCTCTCTTTTTTTGTTGCTTTTGCTTATTATAAATAAATCCAGCTAAATTTTATCTTAAAGTACTCTATGGCACAATTTAACTCAAATACAGGGGCATAGCCAGAGATTGGCGGGCTTTACTCCTTGAGGGGCCTCCTACAATATTTAGTGAGATTTGTTATTGCATAATGTTAGTAGAAATGCAGTAGGTGAACTACTATTCATAAAGCTTTTGGGAGTCTCCCTCCATTGGGGGCCCATTGGGGGATTTAAAATAGTCCCCACCCCCTCAGCCACGCCACTGCTGAGATAATTAATTTTATAGCAATAAAAATATAAATGGCCATCTCCTGTTCATCATCCATTAGATTCTAATCAATTATTTAAGATGGCCTCTCTGTGAACATTTAGGAAACATAATGATCATCCTTATTTTGTGACATTGTGGCTGCTCAGATTTGTTGAACTCTAGTACACAATCTATTTATATAATACTAGCATATACTTGTCAATAATGACAGGCTTTTCTATGTATGGATCGGCAATAAGGAGCCAAAAGAGATTTTATTAGGTAATTTTTTATTCCTTGAAGTATCTTAATTTTAAGTTTTCTGAAAGTCTCAACTTAAGAAAAGTCACCACTGACATTGAGGGATATGAAAAAAAAGTCATAGAAAGAAACTTTTTCTATAGTTTTGAGAAGGGTCATTAATATTGAAATGGTTCTTCGGACGATTGAACTACTTCTTGTTATTTGTGTTGTAAACACCGAAGGCCGAAGAATGGATTGGCCGAAACGTCGTGTTTATAACACAAATAACAAGAAGGAGTTCAATCGTCCGAAGAACAATTTCAATAGAAAGAAACTTATTTTATTAAAAATATAACTTATTTCCTTACAAAATAAAATTGATGGCCAAATTTGACAAATCTGGCCTTTTTAAAAAGCATTTGGCCATGAACTTTTTGGTTTGGCCATATTTAAATTTTGAGCCATTTTGACTTCCTTTTTTTTTTGAGTGTTGAGAATATTTACATTTGGCCAATTTTGTGAGTTTTGGGCCAGAAACTGCCTTTCCCCCTCCCAATTTCTTCTTCACTGTGTTGGCTACATCAAAGGAAGTTGAAAGGACATTGTTGCATTGCATTGACTGACACAGGTTGTCTGTTGAATTTGGTTGGTGTACTTCTTTGATATGGGAACTGCATGTCTCATTTTCCTACCCTTTAATTCTATTATTTGTTGTACAATCTATCTCATTTGGACCAGTCTATCATTAGTTGTAGGATCTCAGCTAGCAGACACTACTCATTTGCATATTTGGCTTTTTATATGTATAGATGCCTACATTTTCTGTCTGTAACAACCCAAGGGAAATAACTTTCATAGTTTTACACAAGAGTTATTTTCCTTAGAAGACTATTTCATTATTTTGTTATTTGTAAGAGAAAGGTGATTTTACACAATAATATTTGAATTCTGTGACAATTTCTCAATTGCAACATTACTTAAATATTGCCACAATGGTAAACTAGTTCTAGTTATAAAGTTTGTTAACAAAGTTCAACTCAATGATCAACATTAATCAATATTTGGTAAAAACAATTTCTTTCACTGAACATTTTAGCAACTGGAGTCTACATGGAAGTGTTGAACCATCATGTAATCTAACTACAATTGAGAAAATCTCTGTGTGTATACACCCCGATTACTTGATAACAGGCCATTGTACGAAATTGACATTCATCAGATATATTAGTCAGCACACAAGGCAGTGCAGTGTCGAGTTTGAAGTTTTTTTTAGATCAGCGATTCTCAAGAAATCTAATAAAAATAAATAAAATATCAAAGATTATAGATCTTTCTTCTTAGTTTCTATAAATAATCTCCCTTGATTTCCCCTCTTTAGAATTGTCTGAATTTATATATAAAATATCTAAATTGGCAACACAGAAGAGAAGTAACCGAAATACCTCAAAGCCGTAATTTCATACAATGGACGGAAAATTATTTTACATGACAATTATGGCAGGCTGCTCAACACACCATAAAAGTCTGAATTTTCAAAAAACAAGTGAAAATACATTCAGATTGTAAAATTTCACACTCTACTCACTCACTCCATGTTAAAAACGGCACACAAATAAAAACAATTTAAGAATTTAAGTTATTCAAAGCAATAACAATATAATTTATATATAATATTTACTACAGTATATATAGAAGGTATAAAATGTCTTTAAATATCTCTTCCAAACATGCACTTTTGCACTGTCCTAGTATAAGTAATCTTAAAAATTATATATTTATAACAATATATGCTTTATAAATCAATCTTTATTATTATTGGATGAAGTATTGCAACACACCACTTTTTAAAAAATTTGACTAGTTTTTACCTTCATCCTAATTTTAGTTGTTTTTATACAAGTTATTAATTTAGGCCAGTGTTTCTATGGCAACGAATAATAGCACAATCGGAAATAAAGAGAAAGCCTTCGGTGAAAATCGAACTCACACCCTCATTGCCAGAGGGAGACTAGTTTACGCCTAGCTGCTTTTACCAATCGGCCACAAATACTTCATGGATTAACAGAAGCTGATTTACATTTTTAAAATCACTCCCTACAATGCTTAATTCAGAGTAAAATTTCAAGTGGATTTTGTAGTCAGATTAATTAATTTCTGGGCCATATCATCAGCAAGGGAGAAATAGAATGTCTTACATTACAAGGCCGTATGCATGGGAAACGTGGACGAGGAAGACAAAGAAGAAAATATATGGACGATGTGACAAACAAAACTAAGTGTACAAGACATCATTGACACTGCGAGGGATCGTTCAGTGTGGAGAACTATGATCGGCCAAGCATGCAATGCACAAGGCACCTGAAGAAGATATCCCAGCTAACACGGAAGGTTTTTGCAATGTTGCATTTTAGTTGGGGGATATGTGATGTTGTGGGTAGGTTACTGTAACATTGCAATTGAGTATTTTCCTGAACCCAAACTGGCTGCACATCCCAGACAATCACCGCAATGTTATGGTAACGTTGCAAGTTCTGTAGGTGAAAATCCCACACATTCACATCAAAATATTTTTTTTTACTTAACAATATGTATAGAAGGTATAAAATGTATTTAAATATTTCTTCAATTGTGAAGCACTAATTTAGATAAAGCATGTTCTTCTAATATCTATAATGTTGTTGAAAATGTTGTCTGCAATGTTGCAGGGACGTTGTGGGGAGTCTACAAAAAAACTTAATGTAACATTACTAGGCTTCTATGTAATGTTGCAGAAACATTTTAGTAAAGTCAATTTGTTAGCTCAGATGATACACAAATTCAGCAAACAGGAAATATATCAGAAAAACACCTTCCAGTTACAGAAGAAAAATAAAATTAAAATAAATGTTTTTAACAATAAAAAATGGTACAAGTTAAATTTTCCGGTCCCTAAAAAGAAGTGCGGTCCCTAAAAAGAAGTGCGGTCCCTCCTACAGCGCTAGTAGTATTGCTTTATTTTCGCATCTCATACTCCAACATTGCCGACATTCCTGTTGTACCTATGGTTAGGGACAGGATTGGAGTTAGGGGTAGGTAATATGGGACAACCGTCAGTAGAGTATGAGATGCAAATTAAAGTAATACTACTATCTCTGTAGGAGGGACCGCACTTCTTTTTAGGGACTGCGCTACTTGTACCAAAAAAATAATTTTATCAAAATACCCTTGAACTTGAATGAGTATTTGGAAAAATTTACGCAGCACACTTTGGATATACAGTTAGATTAGTGTGATACATTTTCCACACTGTTCAAAACTGCACTGTTCTTATTATAATTTAATGTGGGTTTTTTTCCCAGCTTATATTTAGTTACATTAATTAGTACAGCAATACCTTAACCATACTACATCAAAACCGCAATATTCAAGGTATTCTTGTAGTTGTGTCACGGCATACAGTTTGAGAACCACTACCCTAACTTTACATTCTCGTCAAGAAAATATGGGACGGGGGGATAAGACTGGAAAAAAAAAGATATAAAAAGGTGTAACGGATATTTACATAGGTAAAAATGGACTAAAAGAGGGAGAAATAGAGAGACGGGGGGCTGTTTAAATAAATATGTTGGAACAAGTCATTCAAGAATGTTACAGGAGAAATAGAAAGACAAGAAAGTATGAGTGAGTGGGAGAAAAGTAAAGAGAGAGCGAAGAAAAGAAAGGGTAAGAAATATCAGAGAGTGAGGGGCGTGATCTAGGAGTAGAGTGAGTTGATAAATATGACAGAGTGAGAGATATTAAAGAAAAGTACCAGAGTGGGAAGTGTTAAAGTAAGAGTTCAAAATCAAGACTGAGTAGAAGGCAGTGTTGCCAATTTAGTTTTCATCTAGATCTAGATGTTTTCAGTTGCGTCTAGATGTCAGAAATTGCTATTTAGATGATTTTTAATGAAATAAGTAATTTTAAAAATGTAATTTATAGTAATAAAATCAGTAATATTTTAATAAATTTAATGTTGACAATTAAAGTCACATCTAATTTATTTACAATTTCCTTTTTTTAGATATATATCTGGAGAATTTAGATGTTTCTAGATGTTTTTTTTACTCAGTTTTAGATATAAATATGAAATGTATTAGGCAACACTGGAGTAGGAGGAGCAGAGAGAAGACTATGGAAGTAGGAGAAGTACAATAATGTCGTAATCGTGGGCAGTTGAATAGAGATAGAAGAGATATATAAGGGTACGGGGAGTGAGTCCTAATAATTGCATGCGTGTCGGGGACTGAAAAGAAGCAGTAGTATCTATAGTAGTAGATATCATAACAGCTGATAAGTAGTGGGTCAGTCAGATCGTCGATTTGAGAGACGTCCGTACGGTTATTATTTGTTTCGTCCCGCAAAGACGATAACGTTAGATCATGGGAGCGAGGACATCAAGGCTCCTTCAACATGAAGAGATCGATGAAATATCAACTGAAACGGGATGTAAGTATATATATTTTTTAAATTTAGTCTTCTAAGTGATATAGTAAATTAAACCTGTGTTATTGTTAATGCTTTCTTGGCAAGATTTCGTTTCATGTTGCTAAAAAGAGCAGATCATTCAGACTTGTTGAAACAATCCACCAAAAATAATTACGGATGGAAAGAATTAAAGAATACAATCATGGGCTACAGAATCATGTTGTAAATCATAATATTAGCCTATGCAATTTGTGCGTACGAAAACTATTGAATGGGGGCCACTAGGGCCAGAAGAACTAAAACAAATGACAAAAATTAATTTATTATTGCTGATAAAATTGTTTACAGCGGATAATGAGTCACGTAGCGAGAGGGGGCAGTCGGTCTTGGGCGTAAATGTGAAGGAGCGCCGAGAACCCTTACTACGCCAATGTAGTAATCAATAAATGAAATTCATAAACAAATTGTCAGCAAAAATTCGACGAAAACCAAACCCTTGTATCATGTGTTTCCTCTGTTTAGTGTCTCATTATTCTTAGTCATTCGACGTGCCGTGCATGTTGTTTCAGTACTTTATATGTTGGACCTGGTCCATTTTGCCTTTCAATGGTGTTCGTGTACACTGGTATAATTTGGATCAACGAAGCTAATATTATGATTGGCACAATGTAGGGAAGGTGGTCCCGATTGTAAAATTCCACACACTACTCGATCACTCCGTGTTAAAAACGGCAAACAAATAAAAACTAAGAATTTAATTTATTCAAAGCAATAACAATATAATTTATATATAATAATAATATTTACTTCTGTTTTTCTTTCACTTTCATTACTTCTCTTATTCGTTCGCCGTTTTTAACATCGAGTGAGCGAGTGTTTGAAACTTTACAACTTTACAATCGGGACCACCATCCCTACATTGTGCCTCATGATTTACACTGCATAATTCTGTAGACCATTGTATGTTTTCTATCCATCCGTAATTATTTTTGGTTGATTGTTTCACCAAGTCGGAGTGGTCTCCCATTTGGACATCCAGGAGTTAATCCATGTTTATAAAAACATCCAGAAATATTTAGAATCTAAGAAAGTTTAGCGTCCCAAATTAAATATCTAAAAACATCTAGAATGTAGGGAAACACTGAGACACAAGTAATGACTTTAACTTTAATAATACAATGTAATTAATGTTTACTCACCTTAGTTGATGTCATTTCTGAATTTAAAGGTGGTTAATGGAAATGTTTTCAATTTAAATTTACGAAAGGGTACGAATAATGTTATTGTTTACTCACCGTAATTGAGACCATGTTTGAATATAATGTTTTTGATTTAAATTTACGAAAAAGGGCACGAAACAAATTTTGATTTTTTTTACATTTTAAATTCAGTTGACGTTAGTGTTAGTTTTGATTTTTAATTTATACTAGCGATATATTTCTGTGCTAGTACTTAAAATCTCCCTAGTATAGCGCAACTTGCCCCGGGGCGCAGCTTTGCCCCTGGGCGCTGAGAACCCTTACTACGCCACTCCAATGGTTTAGTCGGACTATTTTCCTAGTTTTTGTTGTTTATTTTTCATAACGTTTCGGTCGTGCACCCTCGGTGGAAAATAAATAACAAAGACTAGGAAAATAGTCCGACTAAACCATTGGCGTAGTCAGTGTCCGGGTGGCAAAGCTGCGCTTGCGCTATATCCTAGGGAGGGAAAGGCATAAGTATTAATTAACAGGCATTCTGGTTTCAGAGCAAATCTTGCGCCCCTTCACGCCTGTGCCCAGGGCCGACTGCTCCTCTTGCTACGCCTCTGGACTAAACCACATACAATGATTTAACAATACCCCGTCTACAAATTATGACCATAAGTTAAGTTTGTGTACCATAAAAACAGCATATACTTTAGAACTGTGGGCATGTTAGGCTGTTTTATCTTGCTTGAATTGAATTCAAAATGTCCTTTATCGATCTAGGCCCAACTCCTCTCCAAACTTATTAAGATTATTATTGGAGTGTGTCACTGTCTTCTATGATTTTAAATCTGCTGCTCAGAGCAAATTGACACTCTGCATAAGACCAACCTCTGCAAAGTTTATTGACTTTATCATAAGGGCTTCTGCAATTATATTTTTTTCATGACTGAAGCTGTGTCCAACTCCAACACAATGAACGTCACTACTCACTAGTAACCTTTCACTTGAGTGACACATTTTTATGTCAAGGGGTCTCTCTTGACGTTCTCCTAATACTGCATGTTTTGTTTTTTTATTCATTTTTCTTTTATTGTTTATGCACTTCCTTTCATTTTTATTCTGATTATTCGATGTTACTGTGTATAAAGAGGTTACACACAAGTCAGTTAGTAGCCCTAGAGCAGCAGTTCCCAACCTGGGGTCTCTAGACCCCCACCCCGGGGAAGTGGGGCACAAAGGTAATACTGTGGGTCCATGAGCTTATTGAGTAGACAGACCTTTCAAAAAACTGGGGTCCGTGAAAAAATTCATTTAAATAAGAGTCCTTGGTAACAGCTGAGAACTACAGGGTGTCCTAGAAAAATGTACACAAATTTTGTTTGGTATAGCTGCTTCTGATTCTTACCTGAAAGTTAATTAACCCCTCCCATACGAAACATTTATGTATACTGGGACTCTTGACAGAAAACAAAAAAAAAAATTGACAGTTCTGGTTAGTCACTCAATAGAGACTGTCACGTGGTCAACGTTTTCTGGCAGCATGCCGTGTTGGGGGTGATCAATTAAAAATTGGGGGAAAAACAGGTGATCAATGAATAAGTTACTTCTCTTGCCTTTTCTTGGGCTGTGATGACTAAAAAGTCCTAATTTTCCAAAAGCAAACGTGAACACCGCCGGACACAAACTAAGAGACCAGTTTTGTGTAAACTTAAATTGAATCCCCTCTAAAACTTATTTGGGGGGGAATTTTCAAAAAACAAAAAACATTTTTTCAAAAACATAAGGAGAGTAAATGTTTAAATTTTCAGTCCTCGAGCTCCATTGGTGTGGCCTGTACACACAACACATACATACATAGACAGCCAGGCAGAATCACTTAAAAACTGAAGAAACCTATGTTGACAGTTTTGGTTGACAGTTTCTAATAATAATAACATACACTGTCCTGAACACCCTTTTAACCCATCAGAAACCAAACCCATTTCTACTTGAAGGAACAT
>VCCN01005444.1:1627824-1642247 GCA_006491835.1 Architeuthis dux | reverse complement strand
CTTCTCCCAGGTGTCCGAAGATACCCGAGCATGCCACAGGACGTGTTTCTACGAACTTTGAGGCCATGGCAGTCTCGAAGCACAGATAATTCACTTCGATCTTAGCGCGTTATCAGCCGCTGCCAAGATATCCTGCACAATTTCTCCCAGGACGATACCCAAGCATGCCACAGGACCCCATATGGGCCGTGTTTCTCCGAGCTTCAAGGCCATGGCGGTTCCGAAGAACAGATACTCCACTTTGATCTTAGCCAAAAGGCTGAGTTCCTCCTTGTTCTATTTAAGACATGATTGATAGATACAGCTACAACTGACTTCATATATTAGAAATTTCATCATCAGTCTTTTATTAATCATTAGTTAATTCCTGTGAAAAAATCCAGATATATTTGATTTTCTATGAGATCTTTTTTATAAAATAAACTACTGAATTCAGTGGAACTATCCATTGTTTCAAATGGTGGGTAGGAGATATTTTTATCAACAAAATGGTTACCTTTAAGTGGAATAGTCAGAGAAATAGAAAAAAGTAGATTATAAATTTATGAATGAATGAGTAACATTACAAACTTGCACAATAGGCATTATATTTTTACAAAGTACATTTGCACAGGCACAATATAAACACACCAAAATGCTATAACTACATTAAACCAGTGGTTCCCAAACTGTTTTCTCTATCTCATTCCCTCTTACCTTGCACGGAGCCACGACGCACACTTTCAGAATAACTACATTAAACCCTTATCTAATATGGTAAATTGAGACAAAAAGACCTTTTCAAATTTGAATTACTGTATTTACTCGTGTATAAGTTGAACTTTTTTCTACCAATTTTGTTTATTTCAAAAGTCTAGCCGCAACTTTTACTCCAAGTTAAGAATGCAGTTATTATCAGTAAAAGATTTAAATAAAAATTTTGTCCCAGCTATCAAGATAAGAATCAGGATGCGACTTATACTCGCGTGCAATTTATACACGCATAATTACAGTAAATTTGTTCAGAAAATTAACTATTCACAAATGTTATTTCTTGTAAGATACAGAACCCCAGCTCCTTCATAAAACTATTAAACTAATTTTAGATGGACATAAGATATAAGCTGTACTAAATAATATTTATATCAAAACCTGATCAAACTCTGATTCACTTTAAATATAAGGGAATAGACCTATAGACCAACTAAACTTGTTGCTTCCTTTGGCAAAGACTTAACTTGCTAACTAAGGTGCTGACTATGTGGGGGCTTGGGGGCACTAGACACCCCCCTGGGAAAATTGTCATGGGGCCGAACCTCCCCATGTATTAATTGACAAACAATTTAACACTGTTGCACCGTCAAACTTTGTCACTATTAATTTAATTCGTTCAGAACATATTTTACATTGAAGGTATTTAAAACAAAAAGTTTTTAACACAAATTTAATCTATTTTGAACATTCTTTTTTTTAATATTAGAGGGAATTATGGATTTTGATACAAGCATTGTAACCGTTAAATGTTATTACTGATAATACGTGTTTCTATGCAATTAAATCGAATAGCTTCAACGTAATGTAAAAGTCGGCACCTATGTTGCAAACCATTTCCTAGCTAAAATGAATAAAGCCTTTCTTGTTGTTAATTGAACCTTTCGTTTCTTTTCTTCTCTCCCTACAAAGTAATGAGGAAACTGTCAACTTTCGTCAGTTCATGCGTGTTCTTGCCAGATTCCGTCCAACAAAGACAAAACTTGAGAGAAACAAACTGAACTCCAGAGAAGAAAAGCTGAAATGTAAGTGGCTTTTTTTTTTTGGACTACCCCCCCCCCTTTTTATTTATTTCTTTCCTCCTCTATTCCCTTTTATACCATAGGGAAGCTAGAACTTTTTATGATAAAAGGTAACGAAAAGATAGTTTTATTTGCAATAAAAAAAATGACATTTCACTAATCCTCATCATCTTTCCAAGAGACAAAAAAGCCCTCTCAATGCAAAATGAAATCATATCAGGAATTACATAATCCTTAATATAATGTGCGAGTTGTCAGTCTGTGACATAACAAACAGAAAGAAAGGAAGGGGGTAATGCGAACCCACAAACACAAAATAGTTGTTCTGCTATATGTGTGGCTGATGATAATGTAACTACTACTACTACTACTGTTGCTACTATTGCTGATGTGCCAATTTCTTTTTTTACCCAAGATGAATACAGGAATTTTAATTAACAATACCTTGCATTAACCTTACAAATTACTGTGTAAACATACTGACACAACTTTTGGTATATATCGTTAGCAAAGCAACGGGTATTTACTAGTCAATATAGTTTCTAGTCTATCAAAAATAAAATGATAATTTCCTTGGCAAAGTAGGAAGACTTAATCGTCATAAACACATTGTATCATACAAAAATTAATAAAAATGATTTACAATACTTGATTTAATAATGAAAATAAAAATAAAATAAAATAATCGTGTTTTACTAAAACTCAATCAGTCATTGCAGAACAAACAAAAAAAATTTTTTTAGCTTCTTTAGCTGTGTTCAGTCAAATCAGTCCTTATGATGCGATGCATTTTTGACAGTTAAGTCCTCCTACTTTGCCATTTCCTTTAATTATTCTCTGCTGATTTTGCATTTTCTATTTTTATTTTCATTTTTCTTCAGTTGCCTTCAAAATGTATGATTTGGATGGAGATAGCAAGATTTCCAGAGAAGAACTTCTGGCCGTTCTTCACATGATGGTTGGTACAAACATTTCTGAAGAACAGGTAAGTAAGGCCTCTAACTAAAGTTTTAATCCAATGGTTCTCAAAGTCCCAGGTCACATTCCTCCCCTTGTGATCCCAGGTTTCCTCAATTCCTCCCCCATTTTCAGTTGTCACCTAATAATTTTTTCACCCTTTTACTTTCTGTTATATATTCCTCCCTGGGCTAAAATTCCTCTCCTTAGGAAATTTCTCCCCTGTTAGCCAATTGCCTCCCGTTTGAGAATCATTGGTTTTAACGAATTCAAATCGGCCATGTTTGTCTCTTATATTTTAATTTTTTTAAATTTTTTTTGTAACTGAAATAAATTAAAAAATGATATTGTCTTTATTATATATTACTAATTTATTCCCCATACAAACAATTCATGGATATATTTGAAATTCTAGAAAAGAAACTACTATTTAAAGGATGGGTAGTAGATATTTTTATCAAAATTGTTACACTAGAGTGGACGATTCGATTGTTACGGACAGAAGAAATCACACTGTTCATTATATAAGTATATATTATATAATGCTGTGTTTATTGTATATACTATTATCAGAACTGTCAGCATTACAAATATTACTTTCCAAGAATCTGGGTCTGAACATTCACTAAGTAAATATCCAGTTACCTCCCTTACATTTACGCTAAAAGCTGCGATTTTGCATTTGCCTTTTTTTATATGTACAATTTGTATGTATGTTACATCTAAAAAAAAAAAAAGGCCAGCTGCTGTAGTATAAAAAAAGTCAAATGGAAAATCGCAGATTTTAGAGTAAATATAAGAGAAGTAACTCAATATTTAGTGAATGTCCAGATCCAGATTCTCGGAAAGTACCAAAATATTACTATACAAATGAGTGTTGTGGTTATGTTTTGGAGATAATTTTTGGAGATATGTTTTGGAGATAATTTTTACCATGAATGAATGGAAATTGACCACAATAAATTTTGTAGGCTTCATTTTCTAACTAGACCCTTTGCAATTAATAGGTACTGCTAGAAACAGTTTGCATTTCCTATTTGTGTCTATTGGTAACACTCATGTCTAACTTTACCCCTGAGAATTGAATCTAAAATCTTGACTTTGAGTCCTGCAGAGAAGTTATGTCATTTTCACTAAACTAACTTTGACAGTGTTTCATCACAGCAAAAAAAAAAAAAAGAAGGAAATTTGGCCAACTGTCTCCATTAACTGAATTATGAGGGTTTGTTAAACTTTGACTGTTATATTCTACTCTCCAAATGTTTATTTTTTTTCTCAAATTCAACAAACATAAATGAATGAATAAAAATAATGAAGAGCCAGGATTTGTCCCGTAGTTTCAAAAAAGTAAAATATTTCCAATTTTGGTGAGTCAGTTGGGACCCTCACATTAATCTCAACTTTGTGTCATATTCTGCCCTTGTGGGGAGGTGAATAAATATCTATAATAGGCAGGGATTAGGGAAGTCATTTGTTCATTCTGAAATTCTTCACATATTCACTTACTCTTTTACAACGCAAACATGAAGGACCTGTTTAACAATGTCAACATAAATAAATTTATACTGATTTCACAAGTTGGCAATAATTGACTCAAGCCTTACTGGATGCACCTTTTAAAGGAGGTGCTTTGTGTTATATTTGGTTTAGTCTCCGACACAACAGCACAATATATCAGAGAAAAAAAACATATCCTAAAGGCCATTAGGACATTTAAATGGCAATGGGCGGGCCATGTTTTAAGGATGTCAGACAACAGCTGGACATCGCGACTCACAACATAGATCAACCCAAATGTATAGCATGCCAGTTCCCCCCGTAAAACATTTCCTAACGGATTGCATCGATTTTGCACCTACCAGAAAACTCCTTTACAACGCAAATATGATGGACCATTTTAACAATGTCAACATAGATAACATTGTATTCTTTCTGAAAAAAATAAATATGTACCAAAAAATATAAATCACTACTTACAGAAACAACACAAAACAACCTAACCCTATCACCACTCTACAAATGTACCCAAAAACGTTTCACCTCTAAACAACTGTGGCATTAAATAACCCCAGATGGGTTGACATGACATTAAACAAGAAAACAAACCACATATTCGCTTGAATATTAGACACTGCTGCTTTATTTGAGGGATTATAAGAGTGAACCTAATAAAAATTCTGTGGATCCCAGAAGAAAGGTACCTTTTATTTGTTCTTATTTACTTTAAATGCAACTTTGATTGACACACTCATTCTGATTATTACACAAGCAAGTAAAACCTACTGATTGTCATTTATATAATCTCATCTTCTCTGCCAGTTACTCATGGCAATCGCACTTCCTAGTCTGAATTTCTTCTTTTTTTTTTAAAGCTTGAAAGTATTGCAGATAGAACAATTGCTGAGGCTGATACTGATGGTGACCGACACATCTCTTTCACAGAATTCTTAAAGGTAAGTTGTTATTCTTCTGATGAATTTTTTTAAAAAAATCTTTATAAATTCATTTGGCCTTGCTATCTGTTATGTAGTCTAATGTCTAATGTGGAAACTAGTTCCTGCGACGCAGCATCTGTGAACCTCTAATCAGGAAAGTTTGGATCATTTTCCTATCCAGCACCCCAAATCTTTGCAAATCTAAAAGGATGCTTTTTTTCCTTGACATCAGTGACCTCACTGAAACATCAGTGTTAGTTACCAAGTTAAACAAAGTCTGCGTGTTGATATTGAAAATACTCGACTGAATTGGTGTCGCTAGCCAGTCTCTGAAATGTTAGAAGTTACTTAGATTGAAAGCACCAAAAATAGTTAATTTTTTCGGAAGAAAGTATCTTAGTAACTTCGAAAGTTTGTTAGTTTTAAAAAAAAAAAAAAAACCCTATAAACAACTTATTTTTTATCAAAGTGAAGCAACTCTAAAAACACAATGGCTGATAGGGCTAAAACAAACCGGACATGACATGACATGACGAGTGGGGTATGGAGCATGCATGCTAGGAAATAGTTTCCACATCAAAGAAGGCTGGATGGTAGACGGACGAAATGTTGTGAGAAAATGAGCAACAAAGACAAGGAAAACAGTTCGACTAAACAACATGCAATAATTCTTTTTGTCTTATTTTTAAATTGTGCAGATACATCGTGGAATTTCAATGGGTCCCACTTCTATAATTTTCTTTTTACTATCTCTTATTTCAGGTGATGGAACGAGTTGATGTTGAACAGAAAATGAGCATTCGTTTTCTGCATTGAATGGATTTCTGGCTGTCAGCAGTTGTCTTCCTACACCATCTGTCCTTGTCCGCTGCTGTTGGTACCGCAGCAAATACTTAAAACAAGGAAGCTGCTGCTATTACTGCTCTCTCTCTCACTTTCTCTCTCTCCTCTGCAATGTTCCCTCTAATCTTTAGGAGTCAGTGTGCGCAAAAACATTGTCCAAATTATTTTCCTTTGACAAAACAATGTGCGCACTGAATGCTTTGCAAATGTAAACTTGTTTCAAGCAATTTGTGATGTACAAATTTGGTATTTGAAAAAATATCTGTTAACAAACAGCTAAGAGATTATTTTCAATAAGTATAATTATAATATATTATTATACTTATAATAAGTATGATTTTAATTACATTATTTTAGGTAATTAATCTTTTGTGCGCACATTAATTTTCTTTGCGCACTGGTTGCCAAACGCATGTGCGCACGCAGACACGCTCATAGCTTAGAGGGAACTATGCTCCTCTGCCATCTCTCCCCTATTTCTTTTTCTGTTTGGACTCCACCTAACCTGCTTTTCTTTGGTTTCTACCCAAAATGTTACATACATAAACTCTTGTGTATCTCCAATGAGTGCCTGCCTCAATTTCAATTACCTGTCTCATTCTAGTAACTTCATAGGCAATTCTGGATGCAAAATAGAAGACATAAAATTAATGTTTAAATTGTGCCATTCATCTCATCTCAAGTATTTTGACCAGTAATTTCACATCTTCAGGTGATCTGAAACTTTCTCTACAATATCATTCAAATGATATACATATGGATTTGTTTATAGTTATTTAACTACCTCCCCACAAGGGCAGAATGTGACCCAATGTTTACAATACCTGGGGTTCCCAACACATCTATAGACTAATCAGAACTGGATTTGTTTGTATGGTGTATGATGATTAAGAACAATATGACTTGAAGCAACTGATATATTTTCACTGATTAACTAATCTGTTCCAACTAAGATCTATTTATATTTCAGTCAATGTAACTCAGATATTTGAATCCACGAGATTTTACTCGGTCACTGTAAGATACAAGAATCAAAGGGAATGTAATTTCAATAGTTTTTATGCAGAGGTTTGTAGTGATTGAATAATTTAGGGTTAGGGTTATTCATTGATTAGAGCAATTGTTATTGGTAATAAATATATATTTTTTTTTACTTCTAGATGCTTCTCATTAAGCAAAAGGAATGCAATTTTAAAAAAACCCAGATGTTTGTGGTGATTAATTAAATAATTTAGCTTTTTTTACTGGTAATAAATGATATCTTTTCTTTGCTTCTCGTTGCTGCAACCCTATTTTACTACTTAATGAATTCTGTACGAGACCTGAGGATGAAAATCAGCAGCTATAAATTATCAATTTGACACACCCACCCCGGGGTTACACACTATTCATTACTGTCAATCATTTGATGCCTCCCACAATTCAACCATCCAAACAGAAAACAACTCCCAGCAACTAAGTTGCATTCTTTGTTTAACACCTTGAGAAGATTTGGTGATTTTAACTCAAAATGTTAATGGCAACTCTTGTAAAGTAAGAAGTAAACATTTAATTTTCTTTTTTAAATTGTTATTTGCTTTGCACTACCGGAAAAAGAGACTTTCCATACGGATATTACACCTGAAGAAGGCCATAGAATGAATCAGCCGAAAACATTGTGTTGACAACATCAAAGATGGAATGAAGAGATTCTATTGTCCAAATTGAGATGAATGGCACAGTTGCAAACATTTCTTTGCCAAATGTTTAATCGATACTCATCCCATGACTACAGAAAAATAATCATATACGTGTTTCTTGTAGAACTTTTTCTGTGGCTCGAAAAGATATGGGGATGGGGGAATGGAGAAAATTTGTAAATATGGGGTTTGAAAAAGAGAAAAAAAAAAAAAATGGTAAAACAAAATATATATCACTTTTCATCTTTGCCGTCTCTGGTGGGACTGGACCTATTTGTACAAAAAAATATCTATACATTTTACATGTAGAAATACAGTTGGGTATATATATATATTAGAAGAAAAATAACCCAAAACTGTATTTCACATGAAAAAAACATTAAAATGGAGTCAATATTACCATATTGCAAAAAATGCATGCTTTTTTTTTTTTTTTTAAAGAAAAAAAGAATTTTCTGACCCTAATGCTAGGCAAAATTAGCTGTGAATGTTTTCTGAAATTTTACTCAGGATTTACAATAGTAATTGTCAAAAAAGGGACCATTTAGCAACTACTTTTAGCCAGAGACTTAATTCTTGTGACATAAAATGGTTTATCCATCAGCTATGGCTAAAATAGTTGAAGTGAGTTATGCCAATTTGTGTGCTTGTCACCTCGAAGAACTATCAAAGTCTAGCTGAAACCAAGAAACTTGTGATATGTTGAGCCCGGGCAGGGATGGCTGAAGCCATAGCCAGCGTATGGGCACTACTTTACTTACTAAAATAGTTTGTCAGACAATTTTTGATTTTAGTTTGTGTGTACTAATAATCTTGTTGCGTAAAAGGCCTTGAAAATTTTTAAAAAGCTATTTTTGCATTATGGTAGTATTTAAACTGCCTCTTATTTGCCTATGGTAAAAGGGTCACTGATTTGTACTGAATAAAACATAAAATGACTTTAATTAAAAAAGTTGTTGTTTATTAAATCAAACACTGCTTGGTCTATATTTATAAAGACGTTCCCATAAAATACACTGGAAGATATTAAACTGATTGTGTGTATGCATACATGTCTGAATAAACAAATTGAACCAGCCTCCATTCATACTCTCGCCACCCGTAAGTAGTGTAGTCCAGTCAAATTTTACCAAAAAAGAAAATATGATCAAACCGGGAAATAAATACACCATTAACAAATTTGATGCCGAACGAAGCACAATTTTATGTAGAATAACAGAAAAAAAAACCAAGACAAACCCTTGGGGAAAATTTTTTATAAGCACAAATGTAAAGGGTGGTATTTATGCAAAAATAGAGTATTTCAATACTGGATTGTCTTCATTCTGAATTCAGAATGATTGGCCACAATGCTAAGTGTAGAGAAAGAATTTTAGGTAATGTTCAATTTTATGGTCGTTAACTCTTTCCTCCCTAACAGCCAAATGTTCAGTGATTATTCCCATGTATCACTTCCAAGTCCAGTGAAATAAAATCATGAAAAAGTTCATTGAAAAAGCTATTATTATTGATTGATTGGCATTGTGATTTAAATCTGTGTATGATTTAGTAATTTTTTTTTGTTGCCCAGGAAATAATGCAAATATGAGATCACACTTCTACACGTGAGCAGGGCATGAGTGAAATTTATTATCAAGCCTAGAGGCGTTATCAGGGAAGAAAGAGTTAATTCAAACAGCTTTTTGGTTGGCTAAAACGAATTGTATATGGCTATAAAATGGCTATCATCAACTTGTTGCCATTCGTCCACATGATTTTCAAGAACATCCATTCATCAGTGTCTGTAACCTTTTCTGTGAATATTGTAACAGTTCCTGCTTCAGCCTGTAGCCTTTCATACATGGCCGAATACCTTATATAACTGTCAATCTTTGGCACAGCTATCTTAGAAATAACTCTAGGAACATCTACTAAAGGCACTTTATCCTGAACTTCGACATTATCCTGTTTGTAGTCTTAGTTGTCGTTGTCTCCGATGTTCATGTTTTTTTTATCCGGTATGTCCAATGAGGCTTCCTCCTGCTGTGACCCAATACTCTGAAGTTGGCAAATGTGGACTCTGTAATAGGTGCCGCCATGCCTAGCTGCTTACCATCACAACCACTGGGCCACGCCATCTATCTTCATTCCTTTCATAATACATTCGGTCTCCATTTTTTAATGATTCCAAATTAGTTGTGGATGTAACTTGGAGGAGTACCCGTCATATTCTCTCATTTGCTTCATTTTTCACAAATTCCTCTCTGGCTTTTGCATGGCATTAAGATCTTCTGCCACTAATTGAGAGTTTGATTTCTGTTCAAGTGTCGAAGGTGTGCCATTTATCACACTTGGCAGAGTTGGGTTCTTTCCAAAAAGCAAATTAAATCAGTGAAAAGCCACTAAAATTATGCAAAGAATTTCTGGCTGCTCAGCCCAAGACAAAGCTATTTTCACGTTCGTTGGTTTCATCAACAATGTGTTTGACACTGATACTTATCATTTGTTTTAGTCTTTCACAAGTGCGCCATTACACCATGGACTTTGTGCTGCTGTGTTCAGAAGTCTAATACCAAATGAGTCTCCCAAATTTCTCCTGCATTCAATATTGAACTCACCTCCGTTGTTCATGAGGAATGATCTGGGCATGCTGAAATAAGCGTTCCAGTTGGTGAATATTGCTGTGCAGTAATGTGTGGCCAGAACAACACATACTCTGATAAACAATAAATACAACTGGAAGAAAATGAAGCGATAAATTTACTGAGGAAGAATTGAAGAGTTTACAGTCTCTTGTTGGTGAATTGAACTGGGTGATGACACACACGTCCAGATGTGTCTTTTGACCTGTGTGTGAACTAGGCAGAGCAACAAAAGCAGCACAAGTTGAGCAGATACACAGAGCGAACAAAGTAGTAAAGAAAATTAAGCTTTCTTTGAACTAAAGAATGACAAAACTATGGCTAACTTATTGCATGTACATTGGTACTGTGAAAGAGTTCATCCGAGCGGAAAGGACCAGTGATTGGGAAATGCATTTGAGTGCTCTAGGAAAGCTGCTTAACCCTTTTGCTGCGACTGGCCATATTCATTATGCAACGAGTGGTCGGTTGTATTTGCAGACAATGAGGGCCCTACCAGAAAAACACCCGTGGCTTTATGAACAACTGGCTGTGAATAAACTATTCTCAGTATGCAGAAGTGACCGCTATTGGGAAGGACTTTGGACTTATCAATAGAGCAAGGGCTTTAAAAAATCATGGAGGCTTAACTCTAGGTTGTGGCATGACTGAATCCACAAGGTTGCTATGGATATACAGTATGCATAGATGTGCAGCTGTGCATAATGCCGTGACAGGTCTACATCATAGTACAAGCGAACAACATATAGAAATGAGCAACAGACATTGAGATAGCGAAGATCTCCAAAAGATTAAGATATGGTTTGCTCAGCATGATCACTTCAATCAAAATGAAACGGAACTAAAGTCGCTTTCTATTGGCTTAAAATCTATTAACTGGGTCTGGTTCATTTTACCAAAATTCATCTTACCACTCGTTTCTTGGTCACTTTTTTCATAGTTTACTATTCTCAAAAAACACTGGTCGACTTTTTTCTAAGCTTACTGCAATGGAGGTGTGTTAATGTTTAGAAGTTAGGGGGGGTGGGGAGCATCTAGTATAAATGTGGTATTTATTTACGATAAGAGTTAGTATTTACAGTATATATTGTGTATAAGATTTATGAAGAAAAAAAAAGGATGTTATGTATAACCGTACATGTCTGTAACATGATTTATGAAAAGAAAAAAAAAAATGTTGTGTATTTACAATAAAATGAATTTTATTTTCATTTTATTTAAGCTATTTTGATTAACATTGGTAATTGTATAGTTTAGCTGTGTAGAATTGTTGCTCATTGGACGGCGTAGATTATTTTAACATATTTTGGCCAAAATTTACAAAATGAAGCAGCACTAACAATATAATTTATGTATTTACTTCTGTTTTTCTTTTATGAATTCTCTTATTTAGTTTTTCTCCATTTCTATTTTACTAAAAAAAAAAAAAAATTTGAAATTCTGAAGAGATTTAAATTTTAAAAAAAAGAAAAAAAAAGAAATTAATCTTGCTTTTTCGAACAAGGTTTTTAAAAAAAATCCTAAATTTTGCCAGAATATATTTAAATAATTTGCACAGTGCAATGAACAACGATTCTACGTGGCTGAACTATACAATTACCTATGCTAATCCAAATACTGGAAATTGAATGAAAACAAAATTCATTTTATTATAAATACTCAATCAACAGCAGCAATAAATCTTTCTTTTTTTTTTCCATAAATCACTGCAATGGTTGTACATAACTTTTTTCTTTTTTTTTTTTTTCCCATCATCATAAATTTTATACACTATATATATTATAAATACTAACTCTTATCATAAATAAATACCACATTTATACTGGATGTTTCCCCCCCCCCAATTTCTAAACATTAACATACCCCCATCACAGTAATGTTAGGGACAAAAAAGTTAACCAGTGTTTTTTGAGAATAGTGAACTATGAAAAAAATGGCTAAGAAACGTGCTGTGAGATGAACTTTGGTGAAATGATTCATCTGTATTAACTGCATTTGAAGCTGAAGTGATTGGGCACAAAATAGACAAAACTGGATCATGTATCAGTTGAAGATGCGTCTGTGAAGCTTTGTGATAAGATCGAGGCTTTGTCGTTCCTGGAAAAGGGTATCACTATTGGAAAGAAAACAGTACACATACACCCTTTGGTGTTGTTCACTCGACTCCTTATGCTCATCGGACGATATGGCAAATCACTTTCAATATGAACTAACTCCAGTTCCAACATCCTTGTTTAAGGGTTGGTTCATGCGCAAGCCTTGTTGGGGGCAGTCAGTTTATGCACAAGCCAGTGATCTCAGCACCCACTAGAAAAATCACAGAAAAGGTCAAAGACCAAAACACACCTGGAGCAAGGTATGAAAGCCCGATTGCAAAGCAAGAGATCAGACAGTAAACTGGGAAGGAAGGACAGAAGTGTCTGATGAATATAGTGATAACATTGCCGCCGGGAATGCATCAGGAGTTCGTGAAAACAGCTATTTTGTGCTTGATGGAGGACACGTGAGAAGAGTAGTGTGGATGCCAAATGTTACATACAGAGAAGTCATCCAACAGTACAAGACATACATGAAATCAAAGTATGGAACCTGCTCAATTATATTTGATGGCTACGGGTAACAGCCTTAGTACTAAAGACCAGGAGCACAAGAGACGGAAGAAGGGCAAATCTTGTTCGGATATAGATGAAGATACATTAACAGAAGCATATGCTCTAAGAAGGGGTTCTTTAGATCACCCCGTTGTGATAGTTGCCAATGATACAGATGTGTTCATCCTGCCCTTGCATTCCTCTGACGCTGATAAGAAGGGTAAATGATGCTTCAGGAACCAAAGAGTTAGAAGGGAGTAAAGTACCTCCTTAATATCAGGGAAATAACAAAACATTTGAAACCAGCTGTGTTGGAAAACATCCTTGCCATCCATGGTTGGGGAGGTTGTGATACTACTTCTGCATATTATGCAAGAGGAAAAATTGGGGTAGTTAAATGAGTTCAACAGGGTGGGGATTCTGTCAGATTAAAAACATTAAGGGAAGATATCACAAGTGCAGGGATTAGACTCACCTTTCTGATGTATGGAGAAAAGCCCAATGATTCCCTTTCAAGTTTGAGGTTCACAAGCTCCATGAAGATGGCTGCATCATCATCCAAGTCGCTACCTGAGAAGCTACCACCTAATGAGGGTGCAGTTGTGCACCAAACCTGGGCGTGTTCACTTGCAGGTTATTCAGTGGAAGACATTGATGGAGTCGAAAATAGACACCATTGCTCTGGGGATGGAATATGGTGGAAAACAAATTGGAACCTATCATGACAGATGGTGTTCCTGCACCAGATGATTTACTCAAATTCATACGACGCAACTGCAAAGTTTCTTCACAAAATCCATGCAATTCCAACGCATGCAAATGCTACATAGTCTGAAATGTGTAACAGCTTGTTATGATTGCCGTGGTTTCAATTGTTGTAATACAGAGGTAACAGACGGGCCGAAAATGATGGAAATTTGTTTCAGCAGCTGTTTGATGTTTAGTTTGAGCAATTTACATTAATAACAAAGATATCATTGTTCTTATTTTAAAATGTGTTTTTGTTCTTTTATATTAAATGAGGCAATTATTATAAAGATACAGAGTGTAATAGCTACATTGTGTTGTAGACGAACAGGTCAATCAAGAAGTGAAGATCTCAAAAAGGGCTAATATAGTTTTTGAAATTTGTCAATTTGGCCTTACATGACCCTTGGATTGTCATTTTTGACCATGAAATATCTGCAAAGATTCATTCAATATTGAATATTCATTGTAGTCTACTTAAATTGCATATTGGTGAAGTTAGAGCACTTCAGTGGCAATATTTGTATCATTGACAATTTTGTATTTTTTGAATAGCGAAAACTGATTGAAAATACAATTTTGAATGTGCTGTAAAAACTTTTCCCCAAACATTAAAGTCTTGGGTTTTTTTCCCTGTTATTCGACATAAAATGGTGCAACTTCTTATGCAAAATTTGCTAATGGTGTATTTATTTCCGAGTCCAACTCTAATTTGACTGGACTAGTGAGAAACCAATGGTTCCCAACCTTTTTTGCCCATGCACCCTTTTCACCATAT